>JAAEAF010002586.1:126275-163238 GCA_011037195.1 Triatoma infestans | reverse complement strand
GCGAGATGACATACAAGACTAGGGCTAATATTTTATAAAATTTAGCAAAAGACTTTAATATTTTTTGATATTCAATACTTTGTGCATTTTTTTGGATTCTATTCATGTTTACACTTATAATATTTAGCTAAACACATTCTAAGGACTTTATTATCATATTTGAGCCGCGAGATGAGATACAAGACTAGGGCTAATATTTTATAACATTTAGCTAAACACTTTAATATTATTTGATATTTTGTTCATGTTTATACTTACAATATTTTAGCTAAACACATTCGAAGGACTTTAAGATTGTTTTTGAGCCGTGAGATGGCATACAAGACTAGGGCTAATATTTTATAATATTTAGCTAAGGACTTTAATATTTTTTGATATTCAATACTTTGTGCATTTTTATGGATTCTATTCATGTTTACACTTATAATATTTTAGCTAAAATACATTTTAAGGACTGTAATATTTTTCTTGAGCCGGGAGATGTCATACAAGACTAGGGCTAAGATTTTATAAAATTTAGCTAAAGACTTTAATATTTTTTGATATTTTGTTCATGTTTACACTTATAATATTTTAGCTAAACACATTCTAAGGACTTTAAGATTGTTTTTGAGCCGGGAGATGGCATACAAGACTAGGGCTAAGTTTTATGTTTTATAATATTTAGCTAAGGACTTTAATATTTTTTGATATTCAATACTTTGTGCATTTTATGGATTCTATTCATGTTTACACTTATAATATTTAGCTAAACACATTCTAAGGACTATATTATCATATTTGAGCCGCGAGATGAGATACAAGACTAGGGCTAATATTTTATAAAATTGTAGCTAAAGACTTTAATATTTTTTGATATATTTGGTTCATCTTTAAATTATGTTTACACTTATAATATTTAGCTAAACACATTCTAAGGATTTTAACATTGTTTTTGAGCCGTAAGATGGCATACAAGACTAGGGCTAAGTTTTTGTAATATTTAGCTTGAAACATGTTAAGGACTGTAATATCGTTTTTGAGCCGGGAGATGACATCCACCTCGAGGGCTAAGTGTTTAATAATTTCTAAGGACTTTCTAGGTCTAATATTTAGCTGAGGACTTTAATAATTTCTGATATTATCATACAATACGATGAACAAAGCTTTGTGTTTTTTAGTTATTTTTAGACTTTGATTATTTTATGTATTGTTCTAAGGACATTCTAAGGACTTTAATATTTTTGTTAAGGCGTGAGATGACATCCCAGGACTAGGGCCAAATATATTATCATCCAATACCATAAACAAAGACTTTGTTTTTATTATGTATTGTTGGAAACATTCTACGGACTGTAAAATTTTCCTTGAGCTGTGAGATGCATCCAAGACTATGTTTTTATAATATATATAGCTAAACACATTTTAAGCAGTTTAATATTGTTTTTTAGCCGTGAGATGACATACCAGGACTAGGGCTAAGTTTTTATAATATTTAGCAACAAACATTAAATATATTATCATCCTATACTATGAATAAAGGCTTTGTTTTTTTTTAAGTCGAGGGCTAAGTTTTTATAATATTTAGCTAGAAACATTAAATATATTATCATCCAATACTATGAACAAAGACTTTGTTTTTTTTATTTATAGTTAGATACAATATTTAGCTAAACACATTTTAAGGACTTTCATATTGTTTTTGAGCCGTGAGATGACATACCAGGACTGGGACTAAGTTTTTATAATATTTAGCTACAAACATTAAATATATAATCATCCTATACTATGAATAAAGACTTTGTGTTTTTTTTTTACGTATTGTTAGAAACATTCTAAGACTATATATAAAGACGTTGTGTCTGTTTTATGTATTGTTAGAAACATTCTAAGGACTTTAATATTTCTGTTTAGCTGTGAGATGACATCGAGGTAGTACGTAAATTAAATATATTATCATCCAATACTATGAACATATATTGTTTCACTTTTTTATGCGTATTAATACTAGTATACTATGTTTTTTCATGTTTTAATACGTGTGTGTATTCTGTATTTTTTACTTTTTTAAGTTTAGTACTACTATGTTTTATGTATTGTTTCATTTTTTTTCATGTTTTAATACTTGTGTTTTTGTAATTTTACTTTTATGTTTAGTACTAGTTTGTGTTAAAACAGGTATGTTTAATACTTGTGTTTTTTGTATTTTTACTTTTTACATGTAGCAAGGCAGTTAACCCAGGACCAAACTTTGTAGCATCGTACGTGTGAACAGTAGTACGTTGACATGTCCAAATTAATCCTTTAGGAGTGCTTGGCTTGAGCAAATTGCAACAAATTGGCTTTGGAATGTCTTGTAACACATGAAGTGATACCTCCACGAATACCGGATTCAATCATAAGATGTTTATCATAATCGGTCAATAGTTCCAATTTTACTTGTGTATATTTCAAACAGGCGTCAAATGCCAACCCAGGCGTTGTGAAATCCCAACTTGGATTAATGCTGTAAATAGATTCACACACATTTCTAAACTGTTCAACTATGTCGCTTAAAAGATTATGTCTGTTGTTAAATACAATTTTGTGTAATCTCTAAGTGTTTGTATATTGAAAGCTGCCCAGACTTGAAACTTCATATCATATAAACTAAATATACAAAGATCTACAACTTATGTTTTAAAACATTACTTTGTGAAAATTCCTTTTAACGCCACTTTTAGCGGAGGGTTGGGGTTACAGCTTCTCTAAAGTGATATCATAGTTGATTATACAATTCTATCATCCAAACAAAATTAAATAGATGGCCAAAATTCCAAGTTTTAAGACAAAATTAGTAAACCGGAAGTGCGCTTTTACTGAAAGTTTTTTCAGTTTTCGACGAATTTCATTAAATTTGGTACACAAACTATATTATTATTATTAATAGTCTTTATTACAAATAATATACAAAACAAATAATGAAAAAAGAAATAATTGAACTTCCAAAGACACCAACCATGGTCACAGACCGTCGGTGGAAACACAAACTATAATGTCAATTATAATTTTGAAAACTGGAGTAAAAGAAAGATGTGTGAGTGTTTCACACCAGATTTTGTTTAGGCCAAAGACAATTCTTATGGAATGATATTATTATATAATTATAAATACTGATGGCAGGAATATTAATATTAAAAATTATAAATAGTAAAACTAAAGGAGTTTTTAAATTCAATTGATATAATGTCAATTATCATTTTGAAAACTGGAGTAAAAGGAAGTTGTGTGAGTGTTTCACACCAGATTTTGTTTAGGCCAAAGACAATTCTTACATGTAAAAACAAAAAAAATCCATCATCCTATGCCCATGTAAAAACAAAAAAATCCATCATCCTATGCACCTGCCTGATTGTACCGCATCCAGCGACCGCAAAGCGGATTCGGGATGAACTTAGCCTACTTGTGCAGCGTTTTATCGGGGCTGATTGGAACTTTGCCGAGCGCCCTAGCTTACACACGTTCGTCAGAACATCCGCATCTGGATAGCGAACTAGTCGGTTCCTCTGAGCTCCGAAGAGAATCAGAGGGTCTCCTTCTAGCCACTTACACATAGACATGGTGCGAGGACTTAATTGAATTTGAGAAGAATAGCTAACTAGTCGGTTCCTCTGAGCTCCGAAGAGAATCAGAGGGTCTCCTCCTAGACATAGGACTTAATTGGACACACGTATTAAAACATGAAGAAACATAGTATACTAGTATTAATACGCATAAAAAAGTGAAACAATACATGTTCATAGTATTGGATGATAATATATTTAATGTTTCTAACCAACTTACCCGCATGTACTGTATGTCATCATCTACCGGCTCAACAAAAATATTAAAGTCCTTAGAATGTTTCTAACAATACATAAAGTCTTTATTCATAGTATAGGATGATAATATATTTAATGTTTGTAGCTAAATATTATAAGTATAAACATAATTTAATTTAAACATGAACATAAAAAAAACACAAAGTATTTGTTCATCGTATTGTATGATAATAATAACAAAAAATATTAAAGTCTTTAGCTAAATATTATAAAATCTTAGCCCTAGTCTTGTATGTCATATCGCGGCTCAACAGAAATATTCACTTCCTTAGAATATTTCTAATAATACATAAAAAAAAACAAAGTCTTTATTCATAGTATTAGATGATAATATATTTAATGTTTGTAGCTAAATATTATAAAAACATAGCCCCCAGTCTTGGATGCATCTCACGGCTCAACAAAAAAATTACAGTCCTTAGAATGTTTCTAATAATACATAAAAAAACAAAAAGTCCTTGTTCATAGTGTTGGATGATAATATATTTAATGTTTATAGCTAAATATTATGAAAACTTAGCCCTCGACTTAAAAAAACAAAGTCTTTATTCATAGTATTCGATAATAATATATTTAATGTTTCTAGCTAAATTTTACACAACTTAGCAGCATGTCCTGTATGTCATCTCACAGCTCAAAAAACAATATTAAAGTCCTTAGAATATGTTTAGCTAAATTTTATAATTTTTAACATAATTTAATTTAAACAGTAACATATTTTATTTAAACACAAACATAAAAAACACAAAGTATTTGTTCATCGTATTGTATGATAATATAGTTGGACCAGTCCTGGGATGTCCTCAAAAACAATATTAAAGTCCTTAGAATGTTTCTAACAATACATAAAAAAAGTCTTTATTCATAGTATTGAATGATAATTCATTTAATGTTTGTAGCTAAATATTATAACATATTTGCCCTAGTCTTGTATGTCATCTCACGAAATATTATAAGTGTAAAGATATTTTAATTTAAACATGAACAAAATACATAAAAATTCACAAAGCATTTGTTCATCGTATTGGATGATAATATTCGTAATGTTTCTAGCTAAATATTATAAAATATTAACCGTCGACTTGGATGTCATCTCACGGCTAAAAAACAATATAGAAGTCCTTAGAATGTTTTTAGCAATACATAAAAAAATCAAACTCTTTGTTCATAGTATTGGATGATAATATATTTAATGTTTCTAGCTGAATATTATAAAATCTTCGCCCTAGTCTTGAATGTCATCTCACGGCTCAAAAACAATATTAAAGTCCTTATAGCTAAATATTATAATAACTTAACCCCTCGATGTCATCTCACAGCTAAACAGAAATATTAAAGTCCTTAGAATGTTTCTAACAATACATAAAACAGACACAACGTCTTTATATATAGTCTTAGAATGTTTCTAACAATACGTAAAAAAAAAAAAATCAAAGTCTTTATTCATAGAATAGGATGATAATATATTTAGCCGCCTAGTCTAGGATGTCATCTCACGGTTCAAAAGCAATATTATGGTCCGTAGAATGTTTCTAGCTAAATATTATAAAGTGTAAACATAATTTAATTTAAACATGAACATAAACATAAAAAACACAAGCATTTGTTCATCGTATTGTATGATAATATATTTAATGTTTGTAGCTAAATATTATAAAACTTAGCCCTAGTCCTGGTATGTCATCTCACGGCTCAAAAACAATATGAAAGTCTTTAAAATGTGTTTAGCTAAATATTGTATCTAACTATAAATAAAAAAACAAAGTCTTTGTTCATAGTATTGGATGATAATTATATTTAATGTCTTCTAGCTAAATATTATAAAAACTTAGGCCCCTAATCGACTTGAAAAAAACATATCTTTATATCATCGTTATAGGATGAATTCTATATTTAATGTTTGTAGGCTAAATATTATAAAAACTTAGCCCTAGTCCTGGTATGTCATCTCACAGCTCAAAAACAATATGAAAGTCCTTAAAATGTGTTTAGCTATATATTATAAAAACATAGTCTTGGATGCATCTCACGGCTCAAGAAAAATATTACAGTCCGTAGAATGTTTCCAACAATACATAATAAAAACAAAGTCTTTGTTTATGGTATTGGATGATAATATATTTGGCCCTAGTCCTGGGATGTCATCTCACGCCTTAACAAAAAATTAAAGTCCTTAGAATGTCCTTAGAACAATACATAAAATAATCAAAGTCTTTGTTCATAGTATAGACTAACAATATCTAAAAAACACAAAGCATTTGTTCATCGTATTGTATGATAATATCAGAAATTATTAAAGTCCTTAGCTAAATATTATAACCACTTAGCCCTCGAGGTGGATGTCATCTCACGGCTCAAAAACAATATTACAGTCCTTAACATGTTTCAAGCTAATATTACAAAAACTTAGCCCTAGTCTTGTATGCCATCTGACGGGTCAAAAACAATGTTAAAGTCCTTAGAATGTGTTTATCTAAAATATTATAAGTGTAAACATAATTTAAACATGAACAAAATATCAAAAAATATTAAAGTCTTTAGCTAAATTTTATAAAATATTAGCTCTAGTCTTGTATCACATCTCTCGGCTCAAATATGATAATAAAGTCCTTAGAATGTGTTTTTATCTAAATATTATAAGTGAACAGGAAATATAAGCCATAAAACTGCACAAGTCTTGAATCTCAAAAAATAGTAAAGTGGTTTTTAGCTAAATATTATAAAATAGTAGCCCTCGACTAGGATGACATGGCACGGCTCAAAAGCATTATTAAAATCCTTAAAATGTGTTTATCTAAAATATTATAAGTGTAAACATGAACAAAATATCAAAAAATATTAAAGTGTTTAGCTAAATGTTATAAAATATTAGCCCTAGTCTTGTATCTCATGTCGCGGCTCAAATATGATAATAAAGTCCTTAGAATGTGTTTAGCTAAATATTATAAGTGTAAACATGAATAGAATCCATAAAAATGCACAAAGTATTGAATATTAAAAAATATTAAAGTGTTTAGCTAAATTTTATAAAATATTAGCCCTAGTCTTGTATGCCATCTCACGGTTCAAAAACATTATTAAAGTCCTTAGAATGTGTTTAGCTAAATATTATAAGTGTAAACATGAACAAAATATCAAAAAATATTAAAGTGTTTAGCTAAAATTTATAAAATATTAGCCCTAGTCTTGTATCTCATCTCGCGGCTTCAAATATGATCATAAAGTCGTTAGAATGTGTTTTAGCTAAAAATCTATAAGTGGTAAACATGAATAGAAATTCATAAAAATGCACAAGTATTGACCTACAAAAAATATAAGTCCCTTAGGCTAAATATTAATAAATACTTAGCCCTAGTCTGTATGTTATGCCATCCGCCGGGCTCAACAAACATTATTAAAGTCCCTTAGAAATGTGTTTGCTAAATATTATACGTGTAATCATTAATAGAATTCCATAAAAAATGCACAAATTCTTGCATATATCAAAATATTAAGTGTTTAGCTAAATATATAAAATAGTAGCCCTCCGACTAGGATGACATGGCCGGCTCAAAAGCATTAGTAAAATCCTTAAGAAAATGTGTTTAGCTAAATATTATAAGTGTAAACATGAACAAAATATCAAAAAATATTAAAGTGTTTAGCTAAATATTATAAAATAGTAGCCCTCTACTTGGATGACAGTTCGCGGCTCAAAAACAATGTTAAAGTGCTTAGAATGTGTTTATCTAAAATATTATAAGTGTAAACATGAACAAAAAATATTAAAGTGTTTAGCTAAATATTATAAAATAGTAGCCCTCTACTTGGATGACAGTTCCCGGCTCAAAAACAACGTTAAAGTCCTTAAAATGTATTTTAGCTAAAATATTATAAGTGTAAACATGAACAAAAAATATTAAAGTGTTTAGCTAAATATTATAAAACATAGCCGCAGGTCGGGCATGCCATCTCCCGGCTCAAAAATATTCTTTTTACCTTAGACTGTTTTCAATCTAAATATTATAAAACATAGCCGCAGGTAAGGCATGCCGATCTCCCGGCTCAAAAATATTTTTTTTACCTTAGACTGTTTTCAAGCTAAATATTATAAAACATAGCCGCAGGTCAGGCATGCCCGTCTTGCGGCTAACAAATATTTTTTTTACCTTAGACTGTTTTCAAGCTAGAGTTTTCATAACGTAGCCGCATGTCTCGCATGCCATCTCCCGGCTCAAAAATATTTTTTTTCCCTGGTTATAAATCAGATGGGGGTCTCATCGTAATTTTTTAGCCACGCGCCGGACCCCTGCCTTCGGACGTAAATTTATAAGTGCCTGGGGCTCAGAAATTTTGCCGCCAGAATCACCGAATTACATCTACTCGCATACATTGGAATTGAAATTCGTGCAATATAAAGGCGATTTCCTAACCGCAGAATACGAGACCGTCGCTATCTTTGCTAGAGTTTACCAATGTTTAATAGAAACAGGAACATTTACTGAAGCTACTACTAGTACGCGACCAAGATGGTGTTGATCAAGAGGAAGCTATATTAGAAAGTATTGAACCGTTCTGCTAGTATGCTAGGAATTTCTAATTGTACAAGTGCTAAACGAGTGGAAAACAGTATGTTACTTTGGCTTGTACCCATATCATCTCTAAAGAGTCCAGGCTTTGTTACCAGAAGAATTCGAGTTAGGGATGCAGTACTGTTGTTGACTAACTGACCATCCACATGTACGTTCAACAAATTTTATTCACAGACGTCAAGTGGTCTATTCAATAGTCAAGTGGTCACTGGTCTTGCAGCCTACATTTTCAGTAAACGTTTATTGTGGAACTATTAGTGGGAGTATTTTTTCATACCACATTTTTTTATTGGAGGGTCGTTTAACACGTGATAATTATCATCACTTTTAACAAGAAGAATGCTTCTTATGTTCCTCTTGCATCCAGAATTCAGATGTGGTTTCAGCAATACCATGTGTATAATCGTTCTCTCTATTATACTAGGATTAAAAGTCCAAGCTTATTTTAAAATCAAATTTTCGAAGGAAACCTAACACTTCTTAATCTAATTTTGCTTTCTTCACAATCAGTGGAACCTCAAAATGTTGATTTCCGTTGAAAACACAATTTGGAAAACTTGTCATAATTGTAATATAATCTTTTTACGGCTGTAAGAATGTAAAAATAATAATAATATCTATAAAGTAGGGATTGTTCGATGTAAAATAACTGGGGAAACCCTGTTTGGATGTTTGGACCGTGTTACTGGAAAGATAAAAATACTGGAGATAAACAAATCTTGTTCAGCCATACTCCATACTCCAGGAAAACCTGGGTAAACAACATTATTATTTTCATCGCATTCTTTTTTTCAGAGAGCGGAGAGAGACAAAATATGAAAGTGAAACAGTTATTTAGGCAAAATATATTGTGTGTTGTCCGCAGGAAAAAGAAAATGGTAATTTCTCCCCAGAAAACTTTTTGTAATTTACTTTTATATAATCAAATTTTAAAATACGTATATGGTGGTCAGCATCTGAAGCAAGGAGAAGACTGCATTATTTGGTCTTTAATAACTATACATTCGAAGGCGTTGATTGTTTCTCATACCTTGGAGCGGAAATTAATAGAGAAAACAAGGTTGGTGATGAGATAAAGAAAAGAATAATGGCTGGAAATAAGGCATATTATGGCCCCTTAAAGTTGTTTAAATCGACTCTTTTATCAAGAAAGACCAAGTTGAAGCTGTACAAGTCCTTGGTCATGCCCTAGTTTCCATGGAGGCAGAGACATGGACTCTTAAAGTTGTAGATCAGCAGGTTTTGAGAATATTCGAGAGGAAAATAATGAGACGTATTTTTGGTCCAGTATGCACGCAAGGTACTTGGCGTATTAGGTCCAACCATGAACTGGACAAGCTGATAGATCATGAAGATATAGTACGTTTCATTAAATCAAAACGACTCAGTTGGCTGGGCATGTCGAAAGACTTCCAGATGAGAGGATGGCCAAGAAAATAATGAGAGAGATTTTCGTCGGAACGAGAAAAAGAGGACGCCCGAGGAAATGTTGGATCAAGGAAGTGGAAGATGACCTGTCAAAAATCGGAGTGAATCAATGATGAAGACGCAAGGCGCTGGACAGAGACGCTTGGAGAGGAATTGTAAAGGAGGCCAAAGTTCGCCTTGAACTGTAGAGCCGGTTACGTAAGTAAGTAATCTAATTTTAAAATATTACGTAACAATTACTAGTCTTCAGATATGTTGAAAAATAAATAATGATAAATTTTCTGTGAATGACAGTTTGACAGGATTACAAGGATTACATGGGTGATCATTTAGAGCTGTTCATTATAGACCCTTGAATCAATAGCGTTAATGCTATACTTTGAAAAACTGGGCCAAAAATAGGGCAGTTCTGGGAACTCAGCCATTCATTTGATATGAATCAGATATCTGTCTCGTTTAAGTTGGGACTTCACTAAACTACAAATTTTCCTTTATTGAAAATATTATTTCTACACAACAATCATCTAATTATTGAAATTTGAATACATTTTCCAAATTATGCAGCCGTTCTAGAATTTCTCTCCCCTGTGATTCAGCTATTTTCCATATAGCTAGTACTATCTCAGTTCTCATATCTCTGCATAGATGTTATCTATTATGTACTGTGCTGGAACTGACTGGATGTTATTGATGTTATACAGGTTTATTTATTGAAATGAACATCTATTCAGTTTGCCAGCTCATGGATAATGTTCTATTCGCAGAAATTACTGGCTTCCCTGCTAGAGTTTATTAACCACTGTCACAGAGGATGATTATTCCTAAGATCGCTATCAAACTGAATGCAAAAATGGAGGATATTTTTCTAAGTTCATTTGTGATAAAAAATCTGGTGTGAAACACTCACAAAACATTCTCTTGATTTTTTTTTTGTTAATTTAAGGCTCGTCAAGATCTGAAGTCATTGGCGCCCGGAGTCTGGGCCATCACTGGACAGTGTTCTGGAAAAATCTGGTGTGAAACACTCACAAAACATTCTCTTGATTTTTTTTTTTGTTAATTTAAGGCGCGTCAAGATCTGAAGTCATTGGCGCCCGGAGTCTGGGCCATCACTGGACAGTGTTCTGGAAAAATCTGGTGTGAAACACTCACAAAACATTCTCTTGATTTTTGTTGTTGTTAATTTAAGGCGCGTCAAGATCTGAAGTCATTGGCGCCCGGAGTCTGGGCCATCACTGGACAGTGTTCTGGAAAAATCTGGTGTGAAACACTCACAAAACATTCTCTTGATTTTTTTTTTTGTTAATTTAAGGCGCGTCAAGATCTGAAGTCATTGGCGCCCGGAGTCTGGGCCATCACTGGACAGTGTTCTGGAAAAATCTGGTGTGAAACACTCACAAAACATTCTCTTGATTTTTGTTGTTGTTAATTTAAGGCGCGTCAAGATCTGAAGTCATTGGCGCCCAGAGTCTGGACCATCACTGGACAGTGTTCTGGAAAAAATCTGGTGTGAAACACTCACACGATTTTCTCTTACTGCAGTTTACAGAATTATAATTGACACATTTTCTTCAAATTTATAATTTTTACTAAATGTTTTAATAGTCTTCAATTTTATGTCATCAGGAGAATCTAAATTTAATAGATGACTTGTTTGAGTGTTCTGTTTTTCATTTACTTAAAAACGAAACGTGGCGTTATTTGTAATGGGTGTCAATTGCGCGCCGATGGGTGTGAATTTATTTAATCTTCCTATCATATTTTATTTGAGTAATATTCAATAGCCCTTTGAATTCGTGCTCCCTTTATTTCTCTTAATGACATCAGTTCATACATTATTCATTAAATTACATATTCTTTGTATTTGTGCATTACATTTTATTAAATGCAATTTATTCATTATATAGATATATGATCAACCGGTTTACATACCGGTGTTACATTATTCTCATAGATGCATTCGTCACTTTCTATTTAGAAGTACAGCGTTGGCTTATCTTGGTAGCACTTCCAATTTCTTAATTTCCAAATTAAGTCCAATTTCTATGGACCTAATATTTCGCTAGGAAAATAGTTGAAAGTATTTAAAGTAGTATGAAAGTAAGTGATTTTAGCCATCTTCAACTCATATTCAAGGTGATTCTCGTTTCTGCCTTATGTAAGCCTCAACATTGTTAGCAGTATTTATTTTTGTGTGGTTCTCATTCATACACTCTTCCTCTGTTGTTTAGTGTCAGAGGCTTTATTTTAAGGTCGTGATTCAGTAAATCTAATTCTGGTCCTCTGATTTAATTTGCATTCTCTTGCTGCTGTCCGTTTTATTTACAGAACAAGCGACCTATCGGCTGAAGTGCATGGTTTATCTGCAGTCAAGCCCACTTGGTACAGGATCAGGCTCGCATCACCGACCTGGATAAACGATTGTTCGATGTTACCGAGTGGTATTTATAATAAATTTGTTTTTTGCACATTCAACGAAGTAATATCCTGTTTTCCCTGATTTCCTGGTTGATGGTTTTAACAGATCTAACGCTGTAAACCTAGACATTGAGGAAAACATAACTTCCCCTCTCCACCTAAAAACGTCTTTAAATGAAATTTCTCGGTTTTGTTTCAAACAAAACTTATACGTCCCCGCCCCCGCGCGTGTGTGTGGAACAAAATGTATCAAAAAGGAAAATCGCATTAAACTCAAAGTTAGATTCCGTTGGTTCACCGCAACTGACACGCAACTTTTGCGGACCTAATTCACCAACCACAGAGGTACTTTACTCAATTTTTTTTCCATTTTTTTCAATTCAGTTTTTCGTATTTTTTTCGAAAACGGCTCCAACGATTTTCTTTGAACTTCGTGTACTATCTACAAATAGAAATAGTTATCCTGGAAAAATTGTTATTGAGGGGGGCATCTTTTGTAAAATATATGGTGATAGTATTAATATACTCGTACACTGCCAGCATTGCTAGAATTTCAACCTTGAAGCTAATCGGTTAACAGGAAGTGCACTTTGTGGAATACGTTTTTTAAACTTTTTTTGAAAACGACTACAACGATTTCCTGTAAACTTGGAATGCTAACTGCCCAGTTATAAACCAATCACAGACATTTGAAATATTTTTCTCCAAAAAAAAATAGATTTTTATAATGTTGTGCGGAATTTGTGGTATTAAAATTAAATTTCATATATTGTGTGTTGTTAGTTAATGTTGCTGGAGCGTTCTTCTTGACAATAGAGTAACCATTTTTCTTTCTGCCTGTCTGGGTTGGTGGGTTGTACATGCCTCCCCCCACCACCTCTATTTTTATTTTAGGACAAATTAGTAAAATTTGAAATTTAAAGAATATTTATAATTTTTATATGTAATTATTTTCACAGGTGCAAGAGAAAGTCGTGTGGATATAGCAATGAATTTCTATGGACTTGAGCAAGAAAGCTTAACGTAGCAGCCTTTAGGAACCATACAAATTTCAAATTTCACTAGGAAAATAGTTGAAAGTATTTGGAGTAGTATGAAAGTAAGTGGTTTGAACCACTTTCAAGAAAATCCTGAGAAGAATTCAAAAATCCATTAAATAAAAATCGTATTTCTAGTATATTTGAATTTTGTCAGAAACGTGCATGTCAGATACAGTGGTGATAGATATTATCTAAACAGAATAACGAATTTTAGCTTCCTGTGATTTTTTGTTTTTCTTTTTATTTTTTAGATATTGTGAACACATCTCACTCACGTACACAGTGACCATTCGGTAAGAACAGTTTTTTACTTTCTCTTACTCCTTCGATATCAAGTTTTCACCGGAAATATCCATTTTGAGGTCCCCTGAGTCCAAAAAATTGATTTTTAGCAAATGGTCTGTGCGTGCATGCGCGCGCGCGCGAGAGTGTGTGTGTGTGTGTGTATGCTAGTGTATGTGAACAGCATAGCTCAAAAACGAAAAACCGTAGAAAGTTCAACATGATATTCCGTTTAGGTATCACCATGGCATCTGACAGTGGGTCATCTGTCAAAATTCTTCAACCGGAAGTACCACTTTACTTGTTTTTTTTTACTTTTTTGTGTTTTCTCAAAAATGGCTCCGACGATTTTCTTCAAAACTTGGTATATGGAACTACACATACAAAGAGCTACAACTTTTATTTGTAATGTTTCTCTGGGAAAAATTCATTTAAAGGGCATGTATGGGGGGGGTTAGGTTTACATCAAGTACTATTTCAGTCAAAAATGATTTTTTCTACCGATCTGAAACTTCCATATAAACTAAAAATACAAAGATGTATAACTTTTATTTAAAACATTTCTCTAGGAAAATTCATTTAAGGGCACTTTTGGAGGAGTGGTGGGGTTATGTTTTTCTCTAAAGTGCTATCATAGTTGATTATACAATTCTATCATCCAAACAAAATTAATTAGAAATAAATAGATGGCCAAAATTTCGGGTTTCAAGAAAATTAGTAAACCGGAAGTGCGCTTTTACTGGGCAGTTTTTTCAGTTTTCGACAGTTTTATTAAATTTGGTATACAAACTATAAAATTTATCAATTATAATTTTGAGAACTGGAGTAAGAGAAATTTGTGTGAGTGTTTCACACCAGATTTTTCATATTGTTAGGAACCTCAGAAAACTCAATTTCAAAAGTTTTACACGATGGCAACAATAAAAAGGAACAAGACAACGCTCATGAATTCTTGGAAAGATTTCCGGTCTTCTAAGTCAGAATAAACAGATGGGATTATATAATTACGGAACAGTATCTTTGAATAGCATTAAATTTTGACATTTAAACGACTTTTTTTGTAAAAAAATATATTTTTTTTATACCAACCCAGTTTTAATTTTGCTGTTCCTGGACTTCATAATAGTTTAATGTTTGTATTCTTGTTACAGTTCCACCACACAAGATAGTGATTGTAGATGAAAATGGTGTGGAAAAGAATAACTTTGCCGGACCTTATGAAGAAGGAGCTGATCTGAGTTTGAGATGTCAAGTTTATGGAGGTATGTTGAGCGTACTTTACATATATCATTTTATACATGACAACTAAAAAAAAAAAATTAATAAATCTTACTCAGGCTGAATTATTATGTTTACTCGTTTATACACTTCGTCAAAAAGGTAACAAGCTTTTTTGCAGGTGATATTTACACAACTCTAATAATTATACTTATTTGCAGGTGATATTTACACACCTCTAATAATTATACTTATTTGCAGGTGATATTTACACAACTCTAATAATTATACTTATTTGCAGGTGATATTTACACAACTCTCATAATTATACTTATTTCTTCTAAGTAAAAATTAGCATAATTTAAATTATATTTGATATTTAGAGAAATTAAGTAGAATTTCTGAATTACTTTTGAATTGATTTTCAGATAAGTAATATCACGTAAGTAGCATTGTTAACTATACCACTCTAAAAAGAGCTCTCTATTCATGATGTGAATTAACATACTGGAGGAGTATCTCTATTCATAGATTTGAACACTTCTTAACAACTAGTTACTGTTTAATCTGATAACTTCCACTTTCAAATATTCTGTGCATAGATTCTTCTAGTCTAAGACAATTTTTGTGAAGATTTAAGAGTAGAGGTTCTTCTTGTTCAAGACTTCTACTAAATATGAAATTATTTCCGTTCGATATAACTTGGATGAAGCAATAGAAATGACATAAAATAGAGTTATGGAATTTTATTCTTAGTTTTCTCCACAAATATTGTTTTTTAAACCTTTTGAGTTGGAAAAAAATGGTTTTTAGAACCAGGTTGTGAATTGGTCTCTTTATTAAAGGGATTCTTTTCCATTGTTTTTCAATTTCCCTAAAACGGCTTCATTGATCTTTTGTTTTTTAAAGTTAGTCTACACTTTATATACATTTACCACTTTTATTTCGATCATTTTTCTGGGAAAAACAGTTTTACGAAGGGGTTCTGAGTGAGGGATGTCATATATATCACTTTAGGGTTTTTGTTTTAAAGTACTCAAAAGCTCTCTACAGTGCTATAAAGAAAGTGATTCTTATACATATATAGTGTTGTGACCAAAAGTGAATTATTTTAATAATCTCTGTAAAGAAAAATCGTTCAGATTCTTCCGCCGGTTTACACTATTCTTGCCGGTGTGTCGCACGATAGCATTTTGACCCTTCACTTTAATCAATTTTTATTGGTGATATCCCCATAAATCTCAATGCATCCATTTTTACTTTCGTCAATACCTTTCATCTCATAAGGTTTCTATAATTTTCAAACTTTTCTTCTTTCTAAGTTCATGTCAACTTAATGTTTCTGTCATGTTGCGCCACACTGGTTGTTTGTAAGCCAATATTCCATAATAATTTGTACCTCCATCCTAATCCGATTTTGCTATTTTTTCTTCGAATTCACTTAAGAATTCTCTAAGAAGCATCGTTTGACCCAGCAATCTTCTGGCCAACTAAACAACACTCAGTACAAAATTCCATGCCGGAACAAATTTGGCCAGCTGTAAGTGTGTAGTAAAAGAAAACCTTGGAAGTGGTGGGATTAATATTTAATTTTCTTTTTGTGGAAATCTTTATTTTCCTCCATTACCACCAGATATATGGTGCTAATAAACTCAATATTTCTATCTAACTAAAAAAATATTATCTAAAGACGTTGAATAAAAATTATGAACTTGATTCTTTTTGAAGGAAGTGTAATAAAATTGTATGTGAATATATCACCCAGTTCACAGAAATAATAATAACAATAGTAATAAATACAATAAAAATAAAAATTAAATGGGGTTAGTTAATGATGTTCCTCATGGCGGGGTGATTTAGATGATCCAAGGAGGAGTGTATACCAGATTAAAATCCGTTTATGTTAATAAGGCCACTGTTAACCATTTTATAGTAGGTCGTAAATATTTTTTTAATGCCCCCCCGCTGGTAGTACACCAAGGAGTTACCGCTATTGTCTCTTGTTTCTTGAAAAAAAAAAAGAAGAAAATAATTCCCATCTAGGGCTTAACATAACCCCCTCCCAACAGCTTCCAACGTCATCGCTTTCAATAAGATGGTATGAGTGAGAGAGAATGATAACCTTCTCCCCATTCCTTTGGACGTACAATAAAAGATGGAAAAAAATAGTTCCCCCACCCCCAGAATCCTTTTCCTTTTTATCCTGCAGAGAGAGAATGCGATGCAGGCAAAGGACAAGATACACACAAAAAATTGATGGCGCTTTACCAGAACTTATAGAATATTTATAAAGGAAGGGGTTATAAACCGACGTACACTGGGGAGGGGTATATTTCCCAGCCACTTTTCTTCACCACCACCCTTTTTCCTCAATCTAAAACCATCAAACTTGATATCCTCTATTGGATCATACCTTTAGTTTTCTGGTGCGGGGCACACTTTAACTATATGTTGGAGATTTATGAAGGTTGTTTTTTTTTTCTTCCACTTATTACCCCAGTAAGGGGGGAATGTCTACGACCGTCATTATTACCCCAGTAAGGGGGGAATGTCTACGGCCGTCAAGTTGTCAACATTGAGTTTTCTCCGGAAATACGTGTTTTGAGGTCTCCTGCAAACGCAAGAATTGTTTTTAGACAATTGGTCTGTATAAGTATATACAGTAGAATCAGAAGACAGAAAGTATTCATGTCTTTCCTCGACTCACTTCTCATTTCCTCAACGGGGATTATACTTAGAGTTCTTATTCGGGGTCTAGAAGCGCTCGACCTGCAAAAAATCACTATATTGCCATGGAGAAGGCTATTATATTGAATACTACTAGGATTGTCCGTAAGTTTTTGGACTAGTAATTGGAAGTTGGAAGTGCTTGGTTTAACCTGTACTTCAGCTTACTAACCACCAGTAAAAGCTGAGATTGTTAAAGGTTAATAATAACAGTAATAAAATTGAAGTGCTAATTGCGGCACAGTTCCTTATTGACGCCAATAAATCAGGATTGTGGCGTGTTGATATTAGACAAAAAACAAAACCCAGTCCCAAATTGCAACTACCCCCCCCCCCAACCCACATCAACACAAAAAAGCCTCTTACTTCCTCTTTGTTTGACTATAACTATAAAACCCAGGGCACGTTAGATACCTTAACACAAATACACTTGAGTACTTGCGCACAAACTAGGCCACTTTGAATGTTCAGATTAGATTTGGGAAAGGGTAGTCAAGTGTGGAGGGGTTTATATAGCTTTATCGGATCACCGCACATTTGGCCAGCGCCATCTATACTTATATATCTTCTTTTTCTTTTTAGGTCATTATCAATGTAGATTTACTATACTATCATCGGAGATAGATTTTTTCCTTCGCCTTTTAGGATTTCCCTCCTTCTTTCATCCGCCATCTTTATAATACTAGCTTCTCCACTTGTGAGGCTTCCCTTATGATACTTCATTTTGTTTATAGTCACTTCAATTATTCACTTACTCTTAAAAGCAGAGTAAAAGTGTTATCGTGTCACTTTTAGGTTTCAATATAGGTTTTCAAGTTCCACGAGTACGAAAAAGTGTTTTACTTTTCGAAACTGGTGTATATGTGAGTACAACTTCAAACTTCATCCAAGAAACTCGAAAGTAAGTTGTTGATTATAATCAGTCAACCGGAAGTAATACTTTTTAAAAGAATTTTTCATTTTTTCCCAATTTTTCTACAGTATCGCAATGTGGAATGGGATGATGGAATCTAAATAATGGCGTATCAAGCTTGAATATTTGCAGCGATTTTTACGTGTTGAGATTTTCCACCATACACCCAGCGAACATGCCCACACACATCTATGTTCATTCATAATCTGTGTTCATTCATAATCTATGTTCATTCATAAATCTTATTTAGGAAACTCCAAAAATATATTTCCGGCGAAAACGGAAATATTGAAAATTTGACCTGATTGCAACTTCCTGTAACAGTAGTAAGAGAAAGGAATAATATACATTTCTAACGTTCAGATGACTTCAGTGCTGTATGTTTGTGGCAGCACCGTACAATTTATCAAGAGTTACTTTTGATGTCACAGTTAACAAAAAAAAATCCCTCATAAATTCTCTCAATTTTTCCCTGAAATACTTTTAATACTGATGCTGCTATGTATGGAGACTGGAGGAGTTCTTCTGACTTGTATGGAAACCTCAGCAGGACATGTGGAAGTAGGTAGGTTGACGAAATTGGGGCATCTCTGTATTCCCGTCATTGGTGTTGAACTTGCTGTTGGCGTATCACTAGACACATGTCTGCCAGTCTAATTTCCAGGAGGAATTGGATTCACATTCTTTGATTGTTTGTTCTGTGCGGACGGCATATAAGGATGATGATTATGAGATACAGCCGTGTCCTCCTAGGACTTCTCTTAGATACCGTACTATGTCTTGTGGTTTAAGAAGACATCTTTATTTATTTATTTGCCAGAAAAAAAGATCAATACATCCTTATTGGCAAGGTCAAGTAGATTATAATTTAAAATCACATAATTGTCAAGGCAAAACTTAATTTCAAAATATTCCTGTATCTTTAATCTTAAATATAATTTAAATTCACTTAATTCATTTAAATATAATTTAAATTCACTTAATTCATTTAAATATAATTTAAATTGTCAAGATAAAAACTTAATTTTAAAATATTCATGTATCTCATACAGTTTTTTAACACTAGCTTTGAAACACTTCAAATTCTTATTTTTTATATTCGCTGGTAAATAATTATATAGCGAGATGGACAAACTATGGAAGCTGGTACGAACTTTTGTCAACCTGTTTCTACTCTGAACAAGATCATTGCGCCTTCTGGTGAAATGGTCATGAACTTGCGAAAAACTTATAAATTGGCCTTCATTGCACTTTACGTAGACGAGGCATTGGAAAATAAATATGGCTGGTAGTGTCATTATATTCAATTTCTTAAACCAAGAACGACAAGGTACTTTCGAGTCTAAACCCAAAATAACTCTAATTGCCTTCTTTTGTAACCTAAGTATTTTTTTGCATTCGGCAGCATTACCCCAAATTATAGTAGCATAGCACAAATGGCTATGAACATACGCAAAATATGCCAACTTTAAAGCTTCCAAGTCAACCGACATTCTTAATTTTCTAAGACATAGATTCCACGAGACACTTTACCCATGACATTATTAACTTGATCTGTCCAGTTCAGTTTTGAATCTATGAGAATGCCTAAGAAATTGATAGCTTTTTCAGCCCCACCATAATTTCCTAATTTGATAGAAATCTCTTTAATTTTATCCTGGTTTAGACTTAGCTTATTAGCAGCACACCAATCGAATATAGATTTAATGCAGTTATTAACGGATGTGTTATCTGCATTTCTAACCTGTACCGCAAGATCATCGGCATATAAATATGGCATAATTATATCATCGTTATCAAACATTGCCGGTAGATCGTTAATGTAAACCAAGAATAGTAGAGGTCCCATAATAGACCCTTGGGGCACACCATACTTGAGCTGCAGTAGAGAAGAGTATTTACCGCCTTTATACACCGCTGTCAATCTGTTCGACAAATAGGAATGATATCTTTAGGCAATAATATCTTTAATGCCAAAAATCCTTTTTTGTGGATATTGTGAAAGAGAAGAGAAGCAAAAACCCATCCATCTTAGAAGAGATGCGTAGGTTGTACGTTGATTAGGTTCACTAATTGTCTGGTAATTGTCTTCTACTTTAGTTAACAGGTCATATGGGGATCTCGAGAAGAAGAGATGAATTATTGAGCCAAATTAAAGCTCTCTTACCCACATTAGTGCCGAGCCTGCATTGCATGTTTTTGGCTAAATGTCTATTGGGAATTCAGACAAGGTGGATAGCTCCACAATATTCGTCCATATGGATAAACTCAGTGAGTGGTTAAAAGTCTAGGATGTTCTTTAGGAATACGTACAGGGCTAATAGAAAGATTATCAGAGATATTTTCCGTAATAGCCTGCTTGTTTTTGTGGTCATCGACCGGTTTCGGGCGTTCGCCCATCTTCAGGATGTTTCGTCAAAACAGTGTGATAACATAGACTTGCACAGAATAAATTTAGTTTATACAATTGATTAGTGCTCTGTGGAACCAACCACAACTAATGGAAAGATATTGTATCTTTCGCGGACCTCTCTCAGGCAACTGGTTAGTTGCCTTTAATAGGCTTGTGGCTTTAATGGCGATGAGAGGACATCTTTACGCAGTAGGGCTTATGACAGAGCCCTCTTGTGTAGGAGATTGTGAGACAGAGAAGGTCCTCATGAGAAGGTACTCATTATGGCAGATTATTTAGATTATTATTAGGAGATTAATTTCAGAATCTTCGGTCGGAACAAGAGATCTGTAGAAGAGAGCTTAATTTCCGATTAAGGCTAATGTCCGGTTAGTTCGTATACTACTATGAATGTTGAGAAAATCAAGTCCGGCTTCTAGATTTAATTGTAAATCCGGCTTTGAGCCCGAAGGAGCTTTTGATTTGGTTTCCGTTCACACAGACCAATAACAATAAAATAAGAAAAAGCAAAAAAAAAAGGAAAGAAAATAATTTGATCAATTTTCAATAGGAAAATGAAAAAATGTAATGAATTTTCAACTATTCCTTTCTAGATTAGAAAGTTCAATGTGGACAGTTATTGCACACGTGACTGAAATGCATTCTGTGAAACCGCCGGCAAAATGTTTTAGAAATGATAACATCATTGGAGTATTACTATTTCTTGCAAGTAATGTGCACTCCCAGCGCTAGAGTGCACACTAGACTTGATATCATTAATCTTCCATCTTTTTTTTTCTTTTTAGAAATGAAACAACTGAAGTGGTAATAATTTCTGGTTTATTACTTAACTCTAAATAATAGATTATTTTACTACCACCATAATTGTAATCTTTTTTAAAAAATATTATCGCCTTCTTCATAAATATACGATAATTTCGCGTCTTTCCCGGGGGGAAATTTTTACAGCAGGCTGCTGACTGGTTTAATAAATATCCTTTCTTACTGCTCTCAGAGGAATTATAACGAACTTGTCAAATTTTCAAAATGGCGTTTTCTCCGGAACTTAAGTTCCACGGAAATGAATAAATACTGCTGTGAAACACTTACACGACTTTTCCTTAAATAGTGAAATGAAGAGGAGACAAGAACCCATCAAGAAAAATACAGAAGTGATTACATTGTATTCTAGAAAAGGTCGCTAGTAATATTGAAACATGGGAAATTTAACGTGGCATATTCTCCAGAAGCTCGTAAAATTATATAGATGACAGAAGCATAACTTTGCAGCGAAGTGTTACTTTAAAGGAAAGCTTAACGCTTCTAGAAACCCCCCCCCCCCCAGGGAAACTATCCCGGAAAAATGTTGTAAATAAAAGTGATAGGTACTGGTATGTGGAGATGTTTAAAGAAAATCGTTTGGAGCTGTGTACGAAAAACTGAAAAAAAAAATCATTCAGTAAAGTCGCACTTGCAGTTCCCCGAATTTTTCGTATCCGATCTGGTTTTCATGCAAACAAACACACACACACACACACACATTCATGCACGCATGCTCACAAATGTACACACCCCTAAATCTTGTTTCCCGAGCCGGGAGGTTTTTGGGCGGGGGTATCGGCCCATGTATCGGTCCCACTGAGTACCAGACCGATCTCAGTGAGTAAGCAGGCCTTCTCCGGTAAGGGCGCACTGTCGGGGAGTGACCTATAGAACGTCTCAAATCGTGGGAACTATGTGGAACCTACTTATAAAACAAATTCAACAGGCTTAGGTAAGAATGGAGAGCAATCTTCATCCAAAAAAAAATAAATTTAAAAAATTAGAACAGGGGATGCAAGAATTAGCTGGCAATAAACAGGCCAGCAATTTTTCCAGCTGTGCACGTAAAATGTCTAGACAAGTCATAATGACATTTTTCATTATGACTTGTCTAGAGGAAGAAAAATCTTTTGAGCCATATTGGCCTTATAAGATGTTTGATTTTTTTAAAAAGACATGTCCGGGAAAGAAAACAAAAAAATTGAGAAATGGTTACCTTCTGATTGAGACGAGAGCCAGTGAGAAAGCTAAATCACTGCTGGAGCTAGAAACGTTTGAAGGTATGAAAATTAAGGTTGAGTTACATAAAACACTCAACTATTCAAAGGGAGCAGTAACAAGCTATGATCTAATCCATTGCAGTGAAGAAGAGATCTTGAATGAATCTAGATCACAGGGTGTTGTCGAGGTTAAGCACCTTTATTAAAGACAATTTGGGGAGAGTAAGCCTACTCCAGCGCTTATCCTAACATTCGAAGGTTCACAACCTCCTGAAAAAATTACTGCCGGATTTCTATCATTGCCCGTGAGGCATTAGATTCCAAGTCCTTTAAGGTGTTTCAAATGTTGGTCGCTGGGCCACATAGCGGGCAACTGCACCATCGATGATCGTTGCAAGCTATTCTCTGCGCCAATTCACCAGAATGAATGTGTTTTTCCGGCATTATGCATAAATTGCAATGACTGTCACTCTTCAGTGAAGAGAAGCATTAAGGAAAGTGAATGCCGAAAGTGCTAGACCTATATCTTACGTGCAGTGTGTCACTGAAACACCAGCCGATAAGAAAAATCTGGAAGATCTAGTTGCAGGCCTTACTGCAGTGGTAGAAACTCTGGTAAAAGTGTGGCCAAAATAGAAGAAAATTATGATAGAATTATTAAGATTCTAGAAATAGAAAGCAAAGAGAAAGAAAAAGAAATGAAAAGTAAAGAGAAAAGAGAAGAAGTAGAAAGGAAAAGTGATAGTGATCAGAAAAAAGAGATGGAGGTAGTCATGGAAGATCCCGTGAAACCACCCATCTCTTCTATAAAACGACCTCAAACTCCGATTTCCTCAACGTCAAAAGCTGTTCACTGCCTCACCACCTAGGAAATTCTGGGACGAGTGGGCAAAAAAGTAGGACAGAAAACAGAGACCACAAGGGAAATAGGAAGCAATGCTTCCTCAAATTCTTCTTTGGTAAGTGGTGAGGATAAGGATCCGGATCCCATGGATTTAGCAACTTTAGAGAAATACGTGTACAACCTTCGAAGAAAAGGAAGGGAGAAAAAGTTGACTACAAAATAAAACAAATTATTTCTATTTTAATCTAAAATGATTCTCCAGTGGAATATTCGTGGTTTTTATAAAAATTTAGAAGACCTTAAACTATTGATAGTAGATATAAGCCCAAAATTATTTGCCTGCAGGAGACAAACTTCCGGGATAGGGATGTCCCTCAACTTACGGGAAACCAACTCTTTCGGATGGACTTTTTGTTAGGCAACAGAGCTTGTGGTGGCTTGGAAATCTTTGTAAGAACCAACGTATATTGCGATAAAGTTACCAGCGTTGCTGATAACATTCAGATGATTCGCTTAACAATATATGCCCCCACGAAAATTACGATATGTAATACTTGCCTCCCACAGGCAGCCAACATAACCAAAAATGAATTGCTAAGATTAATTCGGGCATTATCTCCTCCTTTTATAATCTAAGGTGACTTCAATCCTCATCACATTCAATGGGGATGCCCTCACGTGAGTCATCGTGGATGAATTATCGAAGAAATTCAAATTACAGAAAACATTGCATTAATTAATAAACAAGAATTCACCCATTTCAATAGTAGTAACGATATCCTCACAGCTATCGATCTAGCCTTTTGTTCCCCACAACTATTTTCAATTCTTGATCGGAAAGCTCATAATGATCTCTGAGGAAGTGATCATTTACCTATACTGATAAACCATGAATTACAGAATATTGATGAATTTGTAGTCCCTAGATGGTCAATAAAACGGGCAGATTGGGACAAATTTGCATCTCTAGCCAATTTCATTGATCATGGCTTTTCAAATATTGATGATGAATTAGACTATATAGTCAAAGTATTGAATGACGCCGCTGAAGCATCAATCCCAAGAACTGCCCCGCCCCTTGGTGGAACGAAAGCTGCAAAATTGCAATTAAAAATAGGAAAAAAGCTTTGAGACGATTCCACGACCAGCCTTCCGAATTAAACTTCGCTAAACACAAAATATTATCCAAAGATCTGAAGCCAGAAGGATAATAAAGGAAAGCAGAAGAGAGTCCTGGCGAGAATTTATATCAACCATCACTCGATCTACTCCAACCTCCGAAGTGTGGAGAAAAGTGAAGAATAGGGGTTCGATCCAATTACCAGATACCTGGTCTAAACATAAATGGCCGCGTCATAATTGATGACGCTGAAAAAGCCGATTACTGGCAGAGACTTTTGCAAAAGTGTCCAGTACAGATGGATATTGCCGGAAATTCCTGACCTTAAAAAACAAGAAGAACAAAACGTTATAGATTTTCTTTATACAAATCACAACCATTCCTATAATGTGCCATTAAAATTATAGGAACTAGAAGCGTCTTTGTCCGGATCCAAAGATACGTCCCCAGGGTCGGACAAAGTGCACTTCAGATTTTTAAAAACCTAACAAGTAACAATAAAATATATATTCTGAGGTTTTTCAATAAAATATGGAATAACAAAAAATTTTCGAAAGCATGGAGTGCCGCAATAACTATACCTCTTAAAGGAAGGCAAAGGTAAAACAGACCCCCAGTCATATCGTCCCACCACTTTAACAAGCTGTTTATGAAAGGCATTAGAAAGAATGGTGTGTAGACGACGACATGGAAGCTAGAATCTAATGAACTTCTAAGTAAACGGCAAACTGGTTTCAGGCGAAACCAAAGCACCATGGATCCTTTAGTAATACTTGAAAATGCCATCCAAAACGCTTACAGAAAAACACCATCTAATAGCAGTTTTTCCGACATAGAAAAAGCTTTCGATATGGTGTGAAGACATAGCATACTTAAACAGATGTATTACTGGGATTTAAAGGGAAACCTGCCAATATTTATTCAGAATTTCCTAAAACTTTGGACATTTAGGGTACAGATTAGAAATTTCTTGTCACCTTCTTTCATACAAGAAAACGGGGTTCCTCAAGGCAGTATATTAAGCCCTACGCTGTTTCTTATAGCAATAAATAACATCATAAATTGTTTAGAACCAGCAGTAGAAGGAATGCTCTTGCGACGATCTGGTAACATTCAGTATTCTCCAAGTCTCTCAGTAGCTGAAGAGAATCTACAGACCGTCATAGGTAATCTAGAACGGTGGGCAGAGAAGAATGGTCTCCACTTCTCTCCAAACAACAGCAAATGCACGCAATTCCATAGATTTAGAAGAGAACATTAATGTGAAGAGTAAAACTCAGACTGGAAAGCAGAATTATTCCGTGTTTTTGGACAAGGTGAGATACTTGGGAATTATCGTTGATTCAAAATTAAGTTGGCGTCCGCACTTACAGGATTTAAAACAGGTGCATTAGGAAACTCAATGCAATAAAAGTATTAAAAGGGACTTCTTGGGGAGCTGATCGCCATAATCTATTAAACTTTTACAAAGCTTTTATCCGCGCGAGGTTGGATTACGGAAGCATTATTTACAGTTGGGCCAGGGAATCTGTTTTGCAAATACTGAACCCTATCCATAATGAAGGAATCCGTAGGGGCTTTAAACGAAACCCAGTCCGATACCCAGTTTATTTGCAGAAAGTGGAGAACCTTCTCTAAGAGAAAGGAAAAATATGTTGTGTGATTACGCGGCCAGAATAATGCCGTACATCTGGAGTCTAGAATCTTACAATACATATTCTGGTACAAAACCGTTGGGGATACGTTTCCAAAGTTTCTGCTCCCAAAATGATATTGCCTTTCCGTCCTTAAGCCTTATAACACCCAGGATTGAACCATGGATACTGAATAGCCCCATTGCAGATTACACCCTTGGTAAATATGCTAAAAGTGATACCCCGCATTGTACCAGAAGTACGTACCTGGAGAGAACTAGCAATAAATATAAAGGCTTCAAGCAAATATTTACAGACGGTTCCAAAATAAGCACGAATGTGGGATCAGCCTTTGTAATAGATAATGCTCTGTTCATGGTTTTTCGTTAAGTAATATAGCAAGTGTTTTCACCGCAGAAATATTTGCCATAATTAAGGCACTTGAATATATAGCAAATAATGAAGAAAGAAACTACATTATATGTACCGATTCAAGAAGCTCTCTGGAGGCTATATCTAAATTAGATACAGATAACGCTCTGATCCAGTCTATACATAAATCTCTACATACTGGCATGCAAAATTCAAAGAAAATTATGGGTCCCTGGACATATTGGTATAAAAGGGAATGAAGCTACTGCCAAAGCTGCAAGAGCGCAGCCTTCAGAAGTAACAAATATGAATGGGTTTTAAGCAGCGACTGGAAAAACTATTTAAAGAAAAAGGTGATGTTGCAGTGCATGAATGAGTGGGAGAACTGTATGATACAAACTGTAAAATGAGAATGAGAACTGTAAAATACAAACCCGAAAAATGGGTTACATCATGTAGAACATCTCCTCGTGAGGAAGTCGTACTGGCCAGGCTGAGGATCGGCCATACGTTGCTGACCCACGGACATATCTTCCGAAAAAAACACCGCCAATGTGCGAAAACTGCGATGCTCCACTAACAGTCCTCCATATATTCACTGAGTGCACGATGTACAGTGAAGCAAAAGGGAGAGTGAACTTAGCATTAAGGAAATTCTAAGTGACAATGAAAACAATGTACAAAAAGCGCTGCAGTTTCTACAAGAAATTAACTTAATGCATTTAATTTAATGGACAGTATGCTGAATATGTGTTAGACTCGTATAAAATGCTGTATATAGGCTTCTCTTTTGATTAGGTCTACAAGTAGAGTTAATTTGTGGTAGATTTAGACTTAGGCTGTAAGAATGGTTGTATGAATGAGTGCGGGGGAGAGGCCAATGTCGGGATAGGGGTGGCAGACTTCTTCTCTACAGGACGCCTTTCCTGTGTACATAATTGGGAGCCACTGTGTTCTGGAGGGGTGGGTCTATGTCAGGATTGGCACCCCGGCAAGGTATGAGTAGTACGAAAAATGTAGTGTAAATGGTATAAATATGTTAGTTTTAGGTTTAGTTTCGGTCTAGGGTGCGAGGAATATTGAGTACTCCACCCGAAATTCAGTTTAGTGCATGTATGTGTAGTATGACTTCCATTTTTAATGTGTGTATGTATTTATTTGCTTGGGAGTATTTATTAGTACGAGGAGCGCATTTAAGTATGTAAATATTTATTGGTATGTTTGTCTGTATGAATGCGTAATGATAAGTGTAAATTAGAGTAAATGAACATATTAGTTTTTACTTTAGGCTATGATCCGTGAGGGGTGCGAGGAATATCAAGTACTCCACCCCAAGTAGTTATAGAAACAATATAGGTTCGATTTATTATTTGTTAGGCCAGTTGTCGTTAGGTTTTCTCGTTAGGTAACTACTAGTTTAACCCAATCAGTATAGTGTCCATCAGAGATAAGATAAAAGGTGCGAAGGGCTTTAGACGTTGTGCAACTTTCAAATAGCACAAAAAAAAACTTGGTATTCCATTTAGGTACTAAATATTAAGATTCCTCACCAGACATTAAGTTTTCGGACAAAATCCATCAATCGGAAGGGCGACTTTACTGAATCACTTGAGTGTTTCACACCCAATTTTTTTTTAACCCTTAACCAGTAATAGTGTTAGGCGAAAAATGATTGATAAATGGTTGGGAATTCTTTTGAAAAGAATAGAAAAGTTGAGAAAAAAAATAACAATAGTATTCCTAAAGAATGAAAGAAAAACTGTCACAATCATCAGAGAAAACAAAAGGAAAGATCATGATTTTAGTTTTTCTTTGACTTACCGTATTGGAGGGTCTGTATTCTGTCTGAACGAATGAACTTCTACGCTGACAAAACTTTACTTCTTTTTTTTTATGAAATATAAAAAGTCAAAAGGGTTTGAAAGTAGCTTTTGAGCGAAGCTCAGATTTAGAGGATGACAGCGAGAAAGCTCGAAAGTATTAAACCTGGAACGGCGGCAGAGCGGTACAAGGAAAGTCCAACCCCATCCCCATAACGAAATGCTCGTTCTTCCCTTTTTTGGGGCGGGGCTCTTGGTGGGGATGGTAAACCACATTATATGACACTAAGAAACAGTCCTCGCTATTTCAACTACCTGCGTTACTCCATACTGCCCTAAGAGTATCTTTGGTACTTTGGTGTATAACAGTACAGTGGGAGAGGGGCAAGAGAATGGCCCGAAGAAATGGGCAGTAAAAAGGGGAAAAAAATAATAAAGGATGGAAGGTTACATTATAAATCCCCATGTCTTGAATAGAAATAGGCCACTCTGGCCTTCTCCAAGTCAACCACCACATACACACACCCACCCAGTATCACTTGGGCTTGGTTTTATCCCTCCAAGAGAGTCCTCTAACCTTCTCCCTGTTCTTCCTAGCATTCCCACTACTACAGCACAGCGGCCCACCTTGTGTATTCCTCACCAGCATCCTTGACAAAGAAGAAGGAGAAAAAAAATGATCATCCTAAGCACATCCACTTTTGCCCCCAACCATCCGCCCACACCGTATATAACCCATGACGAGAGAAAAAGAAAAAAAAATATCTCCCCGAGTAAACATAATCTAAAGAAGCGAAAAAATATAATTAGGTGGAACGGTGGAACTTGGTGGGGTTATTTTCTTTATTTTTCCGCTCTCCCTTTCTACCTGGTCGGGTATGGTACTCTTTTCCTTCTAACAACATTTTCCCCACTTTAAGTGGAATGTATATTTCCCTACTTAACTATAGCTCGTCTTCTTTTAGCTCGTTTTCTTCTTCTTGGAACATCAGAAGTACCACCCTCTCAGCCTTCAATCTTGACCAAGTCGTTCCTTAATTTAATTAATTTATTATTTTATTGTTACTATTATTACTATTATTATTATTATTATTATTATTATATTTAAAAAAAAAAATTCTGAAGGACTTAAAAATTTAACTTCTTTGGCCACAGCTTGCTTGTATTTTTATGGACATTGGAAAACAGACTTACGTTATCATATCATCATTACACTCCCTGAATATTATCACGGGTTCAGACAAGCAGTTATTGTTCAAAAATCAATCATACGGAAGTCAATCTTACTTTATTGAACAGTTTTTGTTAAAAAGCCAAACTACAAGCTTCGTAAATGCACTTTTCCCGAAAAAATGTTTCAGATATAGTAGTTACATAGTTTAAAGAAAATTGTTGGAGCCGTTTTAGAGAAAATAGCAGAAAACTGATCAGTAAAAACGCGCTCCTTACATCCAATTTTATTCATACTTGAAATTTCGGCATCACATTTCATTGCAATTAATATTATGTAGATGATAGAATGATATAAATAAACTGAAACAACACTTTAGTGGAAAACATAACCCCACCCCTCCCACAAAACCCCTCTTACATTAATTTTCCAGGTAAAAAGTTTCAAATAAAAGTTGTAGCTCTTTATATCTGTGTAGTTAGTATGTCAAGTTTACAGAAAATCGTTGGAGCGATTTTTGAGAAAATGACAAAACACAAATAATCAGTGTTACTTCCGTTTGACCGATTTTGATCAAAACATTATGGTCAGGTCCTTTGCTAGCACTAAACTAAATCCAAGTTTAAACTTTCGTCGGTTTTCCGCTCCTGAGTTATGCTGACTCATACACAGAGACAGTTTCTAAAAACAACTTTTTCTAACTCAGAGGACCTCAAAAATGGTATATCCGGTGAAAACTCAATATCCAAAAATTTGACCCGATCACAACACTTTCTCTTCTTACAGCAGTAAGAGAAAGATAAAGGACGTCATAGTTTGGAAAGCGGTGTGGGGTAAACTTACGAAATGTTTATGCATATATTATAAAGGAAGTTTGTAAGTGAGGCTGTTGAGAGCTGAAGACCGGCCACCCATATAAGCCTTACAATATTACCAGATTATTGGCTATACAGGCTTGCCTACTTCCTTTTTATCTAGCTGTACTTAGCCTATTGTTACTGTCTATATTTATTATTGCCAAACTTTCTGGCCACTAAAATTACTTCAATATTTTTACTGCAATATAAAGTCAGTAAACCTTTATTTTATTAAGTTTTTTTATTATGTATTTTTTGATATCGATTTCTCACCGGCAATATACGTTTTGAATCGAAAAAATTGGTTTTCAGAAATTGATCTTATGTGTCTGTGCGTGTTTGAGTCAGCATAATTCAAAACCTGAAAATAGCTCAAACATGATTTTTTTAATTTAAGGCGCGTCAACATCTATGGTCATTGGCGCTCGGAACCATCTCAGTGCACTGCCGGTCTCCGGAAAGTGTTCTCTCGCTACAGACAACACTGTCCATCACCGGACAGTGAGCTGTAGAGGCTCCTAGGAAGAAGAAAAAATCTAAGAGCAGCACAGCTGGACTCGAACCCGGGTCCCTCCGCGTGGGAGTCCAGTACGCTAACCACTTAGCTATTCCCTTCCCTCAAACATGATATTATTTCGTTGTAAATTTTATCATCTGGACCAGACAAACCGGCTTTTGATCACAATCAGTCAACCGGAAGAACCATTTACTGAATGGAGTTTTTTTTTTTTAATTCTTTGCGATTTTGTCGAAAACGGTTTTCTTGAAAACATGGTATATAAGCTACACATCTGTGTGTGAGCACACCTTTGAGGCTTAAGTCCTCATTCTGCTTTCTTATATTTCTATTTTTATAACGGTTTACAGAGTTTGTATTTTAATCCCTTGCTAATTCCAAAACATTATTTCCTTTTTCAAACATCGCCCGCCTGGTTCTCACGCTTCCACGCACTTTCCCACTCTTTCTCTTCTGGTGGTGGGATTATCGGCGTCCTTTATGTCGCGGGGTTTTGCTCCTTCTTACTTTCTTACACATTTAAGATATCCTTTATCCCTTTATAAAATTGCTTCATGTTCTATCTCTTTCTCTACATCCTCGCCTCTCTGCCACCCTCTCTCTTACCAACTTCCACCGAGGGTACCATCACGCTCGCTATAAGATAAGTCTCTCCACCTCCATTGTTTATTTTTCATTTAACTCTGATTCTTCCACACATATCTCGCATCCAGTCAAGTCTTGCATCCCGCTCTATTTTCGCATTGAGGGTCTGGTTCATGCCCACAAGAACTACAACTTTTATTTGTAACTTTTTTTCTGGGAATATTAAATTCAATTTAGGTGTTGTTTTTTCTAGGGGTGAGGCGATATGTTTTCCGATAAAGTGCTCATTTAATTGTTAAATAATTCCTTCCAAATAATATTAATTAGAATGAAGTATATTGGGAAACTGATTCACAATATACCTCAAATATAGCTGTTAGTTTGAAAAAATTCGGTAGACCTAGGTGCAGCAGATTTACTGAACAGTTTTTCATTTTCAGCGATTTTCTCGGAAAAAATCTCCAAAAATTTTCTTTAAACACTTGATATATCAACTAAACATATACAACAACTTCTATTAGAAATATATCACCGAGAAAATGCATTTAAGGGGGTTTTGTGGCAGGGGTAGTTATGTTTTCCTTTAAAGTGCTATTTTGGTTTATTATACAATTCTATCATTTAAATAATATTAATCAGAATTAAATTAGTTATTTATTAGATGTTGGCTTTCTGCAGAACTACTTCAACAAGGCCATGAGGTTATACGGATGACTGTAGTAGGCCTCCTGACTGGCCATGTAAACTACAAATGCCATAGCATGGGTCTGTCAATTGATAGTCTGTGTCCGTTTTGTCAGGAGGAAGAGGAAACAGCACTGCACGTACTACGTCAGTGTGAGGTGGCTTGTATGGCTAAGACCTCACCTCTTTGTGGATGGGAAGAAAATTGACGCTTTTAAGCTCTTCTGACAAATTTATCTAATTAAATAGACGGAACTGGAGAGAGAACTCTAATTTGTGAGTACCACAATAGATAGGGGCCGCCGCGGTGGCGTAGGCTTGCTAGCAAACCCCCCCCCCCACTGTAGAATCCTCACATTTCTTTGTTTTTGCAACATTTTCCTGGGAAAAATGATTTCAGAAAGCTTTTTTTTTCTAGGAGAATCTGTGATGTTAGGGTGAACTTTCTTGAAGTTTATTGAGGGCTGAGGGACATAAGCGCAGGCCCATATAAGTATTTCCTTTCAGGTAGTAGTCCTTATGTTCTGAAAACTAACAAGTACAATTTCCACCACTTATCAGTAAAAACTTTATCATAAAATCTCTAACTATTGAAGTAAATGTATTAATTTAGGAGGAAATCGTGAGTGTGCTTATATCAGGTTTTCCTTTTTTTATGGGGGTAAGAAATAGGTATTTATTGGTTTGGAATGAATATTTTAATTATTTCTGTGGAGTAAGACAAATATAAAAAAAATAATAAAGGAAAACTTTTTTTTATACAAATGCTGATCAATAAAAATGGATGAGTGGAGATTATAGTGAGTTAATGACAATAATGATATTTGGGTGGATGTATTGTTCGTGTGTGTGTGTGTGTGTGTGTGTATCGGATGATGACTACTCGCTCATTAATAGCGAGTTTATAAAATGATTTAATGAGCGCTTCAAAACTCCAACTTGTCTCCTGGTATATATATATATATATATATATATATATATATATGTATATGTGTATGTGTATTTGGGTCTGCATTTGTAAATTTGAATTAGGACGCCCACAGTGTATGTATTGTGCTGAATTAGCGTGCAGTCTCGTCCTTTGTAGTAGTTATGAAGGCTACCCTAATCACTTGATAATTAGAACAGGTGTCGAGTGCAGCTGTCCCCTTCTCACCGCTTTACAGTCCAATGATTTATTGTGATGACTTAACGGGAGATTGGTCAACAGGATATCAAAAATCCATAGAATTGTGTCGTTGGTTATTAAATTTTTATTTATTTATTTCTTCTTTTTCCTTTCTCCTGGGAAAACGAAACAAATAAAAGTGATAGGGGATTTTTGTATGTGGTTAATATACGAAGTTGAAAGAAAATCGGGAAAATTGAAAAAAAAAATTATATTCAATTTTGTTGTTATGACAACAACACCAGGAGTAAGAGACAAAACAAAAATGTTGCTTAAATAATTACAGGCAGAGAGTTTTTTGTGTGAGGTTTATGTAGAACCTTACCCGGATTACATTCATGCATGGGACTTTTGTAATTTGAGATCCTTATCTTGTTCCCTTCATTCCCACCCTTTATATATATATATAGAGAGAGAGAGAGAGTGGGGGGAGAGAGTGCGAGACTTTTCAAAAGTAGCAAAGAGATAGTTCAAGAAGCCTACATCATTTCCTAGAGTTATCCTGTAGGAAAGAGAGAGACAAAGCGGGAAAGAACGAAGGACCAATCAGTTCTTGTCAACAACCCAGAGTGAAGAAAAAAGTGCGATAGAGAGGTACATGTCCCATTCAGCGCTGTATCCCTTCACATCCCATCTTTTCATCCTGTTCCTATTAATATCATTCACCGACTCAACACTACAAAATCTCATCTCATTTTTTTTTTTTTTGAGAATTATCCGCACTCTTCTTTTTATAAAGTGCAACCGTAATTAAAAATACATTCAACCTAAAGAATTATACATTTATTATATATATATATATATATATATTTTAATTATCTGCCTTAATAATTAAAACATACTCTTTAAAAAAGGATTTTTGGCTTTAGAATGATTGAATAATGAATGAAAAAAGTTATTTTTATTTTGACTCGTATCTAAAACATTACTACAGTAATTACTGTTGAACAGTAAATATTGATTGCTTAGTTTAATAATCATGACATTTAAGACACTTCCGATGTCCATTACACTTCCTGATGGACTAAGACGCCATCGTTCAGTGAAGGTTTAATGGAAGTGTATCGGAGTAATATATACTTTGCTTCGTTCTTGGAGAACTATTAGAGGATATGACGAGCAGTATCTTTTTAATGAAGCTCATTTCTTGATCCTGTGCTGGTTAGGGACTCTTACTAAGTCGCTTATTGTTTAAAAGGTTTCTTGCTGATTTTAGGCTCTTGATTTAAAATCTGTTACTTCTTTGCTTGTTGGTTTTAGGCTTCTTTAAGAGCTTGTACAATCTAAAACTATTCCAAGATTCTTAAAGTCTGTTGTAGATTATGAATTTATCCTTGCTTTTGTTACCAATCGTTGAGGAGGTCAATTCGTACAAAAGCGGAGCATAATGCCATACAATTCGAACGCTTCATTCGTATAGGCCACAGAATTCTGTGGCGCCATGTTGTGATAGATATAAAAAACGTGGAATCCGGCGCTTTTCTTTTGGGTGATGAAAATTCACAGCTTATTTCCATTAAACCATGTTTTTAAGTATCTTTAACATTGACCTATATATTTGATTATAGGACTTTTCCTCTCGGGGTGGAAATTCGGTCGGGGCTATTTGGATTGTGGCAGTGACATAGTTCTTTGATGATAGTCTAGGGCGTATTGCAATGATTATAGTTGGCTATAGTAATCGAGTTCATGTCAGTGACGCGGTAATGACGTCAGAAGTTGTGAAAATATTTTTTCCACTGATTAAATACATGGGGACACGTTTCCACTTAATACTTTTGTTATGTCATTTCAACATAATAATGCTATTTCTCAGTAAAGTTTCCTTTACGAATACGATGTTAATCTAGTGTTAAACGATATTGGGAATATATATATGTATATAAATAACTATTATAATATCAATAGATTGTGTCTCGAGTAATATATAAATGTTATATCTTTGTTAAACAGTGCGTTAAATTTGCTTGTTTCTTAGCATTGAGTTCACACCTTCAATTTAACCATGTGTAAATTGTAGACATATATGATAGCTATCAAATTAAGCCAGTGTGTTAAACAATCGATTTAGTCCAGTGTAAGCAGTAAAATGCCTGTAGACATTTCTGGGAAAAGCGTTTTTCTATTATTTTCTCTTTTCACTTGAATTGTACGGTGCGAAATTCAAACAAACCATAGACTGTGCTTAATTTTGTATTAGACTTTTTGATAATATACTTTGTACAGTGATAGTACATAATCAATGAAGGTTTCTACATAGAAAGTGAGGTTATTTCTATTCTGATTGTGACAAGATCCTAAGTTCGATTATACACCGCTTCATTTATGGAAATACAAGAAAAACTTGATGTAAATATATAATTATATGTATTCAGTCAATATTCGTAAACAATATTAACTAGAAATGGCACAAACAATAAAATATAAACAATAACAATAATTTAAGATCAATATTTGCAGGTAGAATTTGTTAACAAAAGTCTAAGATAATTATACGTGTAGTCTAAGATAATTTATACGCGTAGTCTAAGATAATTTATACGTGTAGTCTAAGATAATTTATACGGTGTAGTCTAAGATAATTTATACGTGTAGTCTAAGATAATTTATACGGTGTAGTCTAAGATAATTTATACGTGTAGTCTAAGATAATTTATACGCGTAGTCTAAGATAATTTATACGTGTAGTCTAAGATAATTTATACGTGTAGTCTAAGATAATTTATACGTGTAGTCTAAGATAATTTATACGCGTAGTCTAAGATAATTTATACGTGTAGTCTAAGATAATTTATACGTGTAGTCTAAGATAATTTATACCTGTAGTCTAAGATAATTTATACGGTGTAGTCTAAGATAAACTATAAATCTAAAAAATTCTTGATAATAAATTGGAATTGTTTCAATGGCAAATGAAAAAGATATTTAATCCGGATCTGATATTTAATCCGTCGTAGCAAGCATATTTTTTTCGGATTTCATCCATCATCAGAGTAAATCTATCAATTTCGTACAGAGAGCTCACTTCAAACAAAACTGAACTGGACAGATCAAGTTAATAATGTCATGGGTGTAAAGTGTCTCGGGGAATCTATGTCTTACGAAAATTAAGAATGTCGGTTGACTTGGAAGCTTTAAAGTTGGCATATTTTGTTCTATACTATGTTCATAGCCATTTGTGCTATGGTACTATAATTTGGGGTAATGCGGCCGAATGCAAAAAAATACTTAGGTTACAAAAGAAGGGAATTAGAGTTATTTTGGGTTTAGACTCGACAGTATCTTGTCGTTCTTGGTTTAAGAAATTGAATATAATGACAC
>JAAEAF010002586.1:0-125690 GCA_011037195.1 Triatoma infestans | reverse complement strand
ACCACGTAAATAATCTATCTCCTTCTGCATTTTGAAGGATAGTGGTATCATAGTTTCATGAATACATACTATCAGTTTTCAGGTTTATTAGTTTTCAGGTTTATCAGTTTTCAGATCATCCGCGAACATAAGAAGTTGAACATTATTTACGGTATCTTTTATGTCATTGACAAACAAGAATAATAGAAAGGCTCCAGTATGGTACACCTAAGGAACTACAGAAGGTGCCCCATACTGGTTCCAAAAATGGTTGTGAGAAAAATAACTTTCAACTATTTGAGTTCTATGGCGTTAATATGATTGTTATCAGATTCAGCATCGTTCAATCATGTATTTCCGGTGAAAACTCAATTTCGAAAATGTTGTTGACACGATCGCGACAGTAGGAGCCAAGATAAAGTAATAACATTATGTGAAATCGCCATTATCGATAGATAAGATTTTGACTGAAAACTATCGGATGCGATGGTGTGATTTTGCTATTACGACCGTAATACTTCCTGTCTCTTACAGCATTAAGAGATATTAAAATAAAAAAGTCGAACTCCAATAACCCCTGCCCTTCCTCCCACCCAGGAAAAATTCATTAGTCTTAATTATTTTCAATTTTTTTTTTTAAGCCTTATCCCCTTCCTCTTTTCCAAATTAAATAACCCACTCTCATATGAATCCAATGTTCTCTACACTTCATTTCTGATTTTTTTTTTTTAATATTCGGAAAACTATGAATGTTTGTAATTTTCCCTCTAATGGAACTCTAGCAAAAACTCTTTCATTATTTCTAAACTGTCCGTTTCCAATTTAATACCCACTGACCTTTTGCGGTGTATTTTCCATTTATTGGAAACTTTATACGAAAACTTTTTCTATGAGAACTTTTTGTTTTTAATTTTTATTTCCATTTTGTTGAATGCCAAAAATAAAATAAAAAATCTGGTGTGAAACGCTCACACAACTTTCTCTTACTCCTGTTCTCAAAATTATAATTGACAAAAGTTATAGAATGTGTACCAAATATAACGAAATTTGTCGAAAACTGAAAAAACTGTTCAGTAAAAGCGCACTTCCGGCTTACAAATTTTCTTAAAACTTGGAATTTAGGCCATCTATTTATTTCTAATTAATTTTGTTTGGATGACAGAATTGTATAATCAACTATGATACCACTTTAGAGGAAGCTGTAACCCCACTCCTCCCCTAAAAGTGCCCTTAAATGAATTTTCCCAGAGAAATGTTTTAGATCTTTGTATGTTTAGTTTATATAGGTAGTTCAAGAAAATCGCGAAAAAGTGAAAAAATTATTTAGTAAAGTGGTAAAGTAAACGCACTTCCGGTTATCCGGTGCGTTTTCAAACTCGGAATTTCAACAACATATTTAATTTTAATTAACATTATTTAGATGATAGAATTGTCTAATAAACTGAAATAGCACTTTACATGAAAACCTAACCCTACCCCTCCCCCATAAGTGCCCTTAAATGAATTTTCCTAGATGAAATTGTTTCAAATAAAAGTTATAGCTGTTAGTATGTGTAGTCGATATAGAAAGTTTGAAGAAAATCGTTGGAGCGATTTTTGAGAAAATTGCAAAAACGTAAAAAAACCAACAAGTAAATTGGTACTTCCGGTTGAGGAATTTTAACAGATGACCCACTGTCGGGTCCCATGGTGATACCTAAACAGAATATCAAGTTTGAACTTTCTACGATTTTTCGTTTTTGAGCTATGCTGTTCACATACATACACACCACACACACACACACAGACACACACACACACACACACACATACACCATTTGCTAGAAACCACTTTTTTGGACTCAGGGGACTTCAAAACGGATATATCCGGTGAAAACTCAATATCGAAAATTTGACACGATTACAATACTTCCTCTTACTAAGGAGTAAGAGAAAGTAAAAAGAAATCAATACTCAAAACAAAAACAGAAAATTGATTGTTTTTAATTTTATTTGTGGCAAGCTGAGAAAGAATTTTTAAAAAAAAAACTTTCATGATGCTGAGAAATAAATGAGAGGATCAAGAACGACATGAGAAAGTTACTTTTCTTTTACAATTTTATCTAGAAATGTTTATAAAAAACAGATAAAGAAAATAAAGAGTAGATTGAAGCCTCATTGACATGGTGTCTATTGTTTTTGTCTTCCTTTAACAATGGAAGCATGCTGCACATCCAGTAAGGCCCATGCACTTTTTTGAGATATTACGAGATTAATGATTCATTAAAAACATACTTCCTTTCGAGTTTAAGTTTGCTTTATTTTCCAGTAATAACTCAAATCTTCACAAGATCGCAACAGTTCCTGTTAATGTAGCCAAAGAAAATAAAAATATTCTATCGAGATAGATATGTGCTTTTAGCTAGAATTTGGCTTCAGATAATTTGGATTGTATTGGATAATATATGCTCATTTCATATATATTTTAATTAACAAACTACGGTTTGTAATTACAATCTACAATTATATATAATTTTCATCCATGGAATACAAAATAATCACAATATTTCATTTTTAAGTTTAATAGTATCAATTTTATACATACATATTATGTTTGTGTGTGTGTGTGTGTGTGTCTTTAGTGTGCTTTGTAATTGTGTTGAATTGAAACACAGTGACTACAGTGGGTTATGGTCCATTATTGGACTCGGGAACATTGTGTATGAGTGAGAATTCACAAGTACGTGGCACATGTGTGTACATGAACGATAAACTTCATGCAAACGTCAGCAACACTGTTGTGTTCTCCCCAGTTCCATCAGCGTTCTGTGACATGTAGAGACAGGCGCGGGTGTGTGTACATTCTATCTAATTTTCCTTAATATCATATTCTCTGCACACACACCCACACTAACCACTGGTTATAACCACATTTCTCTCCCACCAATCATCCACGTGGTATCTGTTATTGATATTATAGTAGAGGTTAATTGGTTCTGATCTCTCTAGAGTTCAAACTAGTTTTATATACTATTATTATCGTGCATTTATAGTTCTTGTGGTGCAATAAAAACAAAGCTTTTAGTTTTATAAGTAGTGTGCTTTTTGTGATCCATTTTTCCATTCCTTTTTACTTCTCTTCTTACTCCTGGTGAGAGGAAGTATTGCGAACGGCTAAATTTTTGAATTTAATTTTTCACAGGAAACATACGTTTTGTTGTCCCCCTGAGTACGAAAAAAAATGTTGTGTATGTGTTTGTGAACAAGTATATCAAAAACGAAGCTCAAACTTGATTGATTCGTTTAGCCACCACCACCGTAACTGACAAGAAAGTTTCGGGCAAAATCCATTAACCGGTAGTGCGATTTTACTGAATGTTTTTTCTCTTCAGTTTTTCGCGATTTTCTTCAAATCTTGCATACAAACTAACTACTAAATACCTATAAGCTTTTATTTTGAAATATTATCCCGGAAAAATCGATTTTTTGGGGGGGTTTCTGGGGGAACTGCGTAGCGTTATGCTTTCCTCTAAAGTGCCATTTTAGTATAATGTGTGCCACGTAGTATGTATTTACTGCCTATATTAGATTAGATTGACGGAAGGGGAGGGCGAACCTCATTCTACTGTGGTCTAGACTAAGATGTCTATTGAGGATCTCTAAGATTATAGCACATCCTTCAGCTTCGCCCTCTTTTTCAGGCCTATTAAAGCTGAAAGTGGCTCCGTCATGAAGCTCGTGCCTTCGGGAGTGCTTGTCCACAGTTGAAGAAACCTTGTCTTTATCAGACCAGTACACTCACAAAGGATGTGTACCGGGGCTTGCTCCTCGACCCTGTGGAATCGGGATAACGCGTTATCTGCAAGTAGTAGAAGCTAGTGCATGTGCCTATTCAGCCTTATGCCCCATTAGGCATGAGGCTCAGTAGGCCTCTGGTAATTTAGCCAAATATCTCTTGAAGAGTTATGCTGCCTCTCCCAGATTGCAGACGCTGTTCTTGTATGTAGCTTTTGATAGAAGTTTGAATTAGGCTCCTGGACAATCAGCAGAAGGGTTCGGGTCCTATAAAGGTATCCTTCGAACCCTCCCTCCCAGAAGCATCCGCCCTCTCGTTGCCCATAAACCCCGCATGTCTCCAGGTGAGTGTCCTATATATTATTATATGCATTACAAGCATTAATGGAATTTAAAATTTGAAAAAAATCAATTAATTGGAAGTAAGAGTTTATAGAACAGGTTTTTGAGTTTTTCCGAATTTTCTGGATAACGGTTACAACGATACTCTTTAAACTTCAAATGGTTTCTGGATAGATAGAAATCATCCAGAAATCATCCTTTTATTTGAAATATTGTTGCAAAAAAAATAAATTATTTCATGGGAGTTATCGGGGCCTCACAATTTAAACTGAAGGTAATAGTCGAGGGCGCCCACAGTGTTTAATCACGTATTTATGTATAAACCCCACCACCTTTGATTTATGACCTACCCAATTAAACGGTTCTATACTTTACAATTTTTGTCAATTTTTAAAAAAATTAAATTGTATTTTTCATTTGTGTGACTATATCACACCAGATTTTTTTATTTGAAAAATTACGTTCCATTTTCTTCCCGCTTAAACGATCGACTAATTTTTTTTTCAGTAAGTATTTCAAGTTTAAAGGAAATATTAATTTACGTTCAAAACAAATCTGGATAAGCTCAGAAAAAGTATTTAGAAAAGTAATTGAGTTTCTTCAAATTCCAGCTTCTATCAGTGCATTGTACGGAAGTGGCATTTTAGAGGATTGTGTAAAATAGCACTTATCTTCCAATAGTCAATTTTTTCAAACAAAAAAAAGGCGAGAGAAAGAGAAAAAGTTTATTTTGCCAAGTTTAAAGAAAATCTCTAGAATTGTTTTCGAGAAAATGCTGAAAACTGGGGGGGGGGGACGAATATGTATCAAGTTTGAGCTTCCCGCCAGGGTTTGATTTTTAAGTTATTTTGTTCACCCACACATTTGTTTCGTATTCGGCGACCTTAAATTCAAGTGTTGATTCAAAAATTGTAAATTTAAAAATGTAATCTCAATTATTAAGGAATTTTTTTTGAATAAGACAAATGCATTATCATTAAAATTTATATATATTTTTAAAACAAATCGTTTTATCAAATGAATAGCATATTATATATTATATCGTGCAAACGTTGCATTTTTAGAAACGTCAATTAAAACAGTCTAGTCGGAAAGTGTAACATAGTTTATCGTATTATATACCACCACAGCAACAGTCGACTATGTTAAAACTAGTAGGAACATCAGAGTTACCCCACCACCACTCCACCAAAACTAACACAATAATGTGTAATTTACACATTTAACAGTAATGCTATCTGTTGGCTGGAGATACTATTAACTAGCTCCCGCTTGCTCGTACACTCACGTGCGCGCGCATGTATGTACAAACCAATGTGCATACATACACACCAAAGCAGATGCAGTATGGTGACCTGAAGATAAGATTACAATTGCAAATTGTAATGCTAATATATAGTTGTTAGCAGTAGAAATTGTAGCTCCCCAAAATCATGCTACCAGTAGTGCCTTTTAAATAATATCTAAAATAAATGTTAGCAGTTAACATGTTATATATAATAATAACACTAATAAGTTGTCCATAAATTTATAGCTTTGATTAACATTAAAAGAAAAACGATCTGGAGTGAAAAAAAAGAAAATCACACTACTAAGAGCAGTAATTTTTGCATCAACATCTGAGATCATTGATGGTCAAAGCATTCCCAGTGCACTGTGGGCCGTCTACAGACAACACTGGCCATCACCGGACAGATGTACAGAGACTTCAACGACGAGAAAATCTAAAGGTAGCATAGCTGGACTCTGAAAACTCTGTGATCTCCGCGTTTTAGTCGGTGAGCTACTGTGATTGTGTGCGAACAAAATATCTCAAATATAAACAAAAAAAAATCACATCAACTCAAACTTCATTTCCACTTGAGTACCGGAAGTGTGACCAAAAGCAAAAATCCATTAACCAAAAGTTTATTTTTGGAAGATTTAGTGGGACCTGTTTGTGTGGTTTAAATTGAAATTACCGATTACAAGCTTTACTGTTTGAGCGAGAGGGCGGTGCTATAAAGGTCCCCTAGTCAAGAATTACAATCCATATGAGCTTTGTATGGAGGGCCCAACTGAAACTTTAGTAAACATTGAATGTTTAAAGAAAATTCGTCAATTAAATTGTACTAATTGCAGCAATAGAAAGTCGTGTGAGTGTTTCACACAATATTTGTCCTAAATATTTACTCGCCTCAGTGTGCTACAGCTGTGTTATAGCTACACTACAATGAAATGGAACTCTGGAGGGGGACGTGATGTCCCATCCTGCCGAGAAATCCAATAAATTAATTTTTCTTAGGAAAAATGTTTTTTTTTCAATGGTGATAATTAGTAGTTACTATATACCGAGTATGAGTATAACGAAACCTGTCCGTGCCACTATGGAGAAATCACGGTAAACAGAAAGGAAAAAATGAAATCTTCAGAAAAAATAAGTAACTGCTAAAATTATACGATCTGATTGGTGAATATTGGTGGTATGTCACTTTGGGGAGATGGTGAAGGTGGTTGGGGTTACAGAGATGTTATAGTTGGAGAAGCATTGGGGGCCAATAGTGTTCGGTTGGTACATTGAAAATGAAATGAAATCTAATGGTGAAGTAAGGGGAGGAAATAGTATGTCTGTGTAGCCAGCATACCGAGCGACTGTATCAATATTGACTTGTGGTCCCGTCACCAGTGTTTTCAATGTACACACATAAACTCGGCTAGGGAGACAGAAGCAGACCTGTTGAAGAGGATGGTGGCATTTCTTCTATCCAGTACACATGTTTGACAACATACTGAGGAGTAAAGTGGGAGGAATTCAGTCTTTTTTTTTCACCAGCCATCCATCCAGCTCCAGTGGTCACCATTAAAGGATTAAGAGTGTAACCTAGTTCCGTCTAGACTTATCACCGTGATCCTCTTCTTTTCTCTCAACATCCGTCCAAAATTCTCTAGCCAGTAGTGGCTATACTTACAATCATTTTTTTTCTAAGAGATGTTGTTTTTTGATAACCTGACTAGTATCTGCCGAGCTGCCGCACTAATGCATTTCAAGATTTATTACCTTCCAAATGATTCTACTTCTGGCTTTCAAGTCATGCTATCAATTAATGATCAGCCCCCTCCCATAAACTCTGCAGTGAAACACTCACACGATCTTCACTTAACTAGAGTTTTGAAACACACTTTTTTTCAACTTTCACTAAATACTTAGTTCCCTTTAGTATTATTTAACCGGGAGAATCTATATTTAATGAATGGTACTCGCTGGAACCTTTTTTCTAAAAAGAATCCAGAAATTTATGTTCTCAACTTTTCCGGTTAACCGATTTTCTTAAAATTCGGGATTTTAGCAATACATTTTTTTTTTTTTGTCTTTGTTGATTTATATTTTTGTACAAAATAGGAATAATAAACAATAAACTGCAATGTGCAGCTCCTTGGAAGAAATAATAATAATAGTAATAAATAAATTGTAAAGTAGGCAATTTTTCCAATGTATATATTTATAAAGTTGTGTTTTTTGAAGGTTGAAAGGCTCAAAAGAAACAGTTAGTTGAGTCAGAGATACCTGGCCTACCCCTATCATTACATTTATTTAGGACAAAGGGAATTTCCTTCTTCTCACTTTCTCCAGGGTGGAGGTAGAATATATAAGGTGGACTTTTTAGGGAGGGGAGTCAGTTCAAAATTTATACCATAAAAGGAATGAAATCTGTGATTAGAAAAAGCCATGTTACAATAGTGAGTGGTGGAAGTGCCCCAAGAAACCCAACCTTCTTCAGGTCAGTAAATATGTAAAATATGTAAGTTTTATAAAAAGCAATTTCTCCTAAATGACAAGACACTTACGTTGTTGTATCACAATATTGTATTTATTTATTTCTGATACATATTGTTTATTTTACTTATATATTTTGAACCTATATATTTAGTTCTTTTTTTCATCCTCTCCAACTTCTGTATAAACACAGACCTCACGAGATCCCTTTACAGAAGATTCCAAAAATAAATTATAATAATTAATTATTAAGCAAATTTACCCCCACTAACTAACATTACAAAACGTAACTTAGTAAACTAAAGACTACATCTTGGTCGATTGACCGTCAGAGGAGTCGTTAATACAAACTGAAATAAACAATAAATTTAATTCACATAGGAATCTTTTAATAAGTGAAATGACACTTTACGGGAAGACTTGTCTGGAGCTTCCAAAATGTATTTTCCAGCAATATGTTGCAAATAAAAGTGATATATCTACCGTGTGCATGAAGAAGTTTTAGAAAAAATTGTAAAAAACTGAAAAAATCTATTCTTAAAAAGTGATATTTCCGGTTGAGAATTTCAGTCATCAACATGTTGCTGATAAAATGCAACACACGCTTGCAAGTGAGAGAGGGAAGGAACATGTATTTCCGGAAATCTCTATTGCAAAAAATGTAACAGATCTACATTTTTCTTCATAAACCAGTAACACGAGAGTAATAAATTCAATAAAGTAGCACTTTCATTTGCTGGATTTTTTAATCAACGCTGCATGTCGAATCCCTTGATGATAAGTAAGACCTGATGTCGGATTCCAGGAAGTTTTTTTCGTCTTCGCTGCCTTACCCCTAGTCGAAATACTTGAACTTCCTCCTAAGAAAGGTGTGTTCTTTTCATAAAATTCAACAAAATCAGTTTTAGTCATGAATACACGTTTTTTTCTCGCATTTCATCAGTTCTGCAATATCAGCAACAGAAACTTTAACTGTCGCTAAGCAATAAAAAACTTTCGAGTTAGCAAAATATTTTTTTTCTCTAGTCTGCAAAATAAAAATTCTTATTTGCTTGCCATTCCCAAACATTATTTGGAGTTCATTATTATTATTATTATTATTTTAATATAAGGCGCATCAACATGTATGGTCATTGGCGCCCGGAGACTTCTCAGTGCACTGCCGGCCTCCGCACAGTGTTCTCTTGTTACAGACAACACTGTCTATCACAGGACAGTGAGCTGAGAGGCTCCTAGGAAGAAAAAAATCTAAGGACACAGCTGGACTCGAACCCGGGCCCTCCGCGTGGGAGTCCAGTACGCTAACCACTTAGCTATTCTCCTGATTTTTATTATTTCCCCTTTATTGTACTTTGTTATTGTAACTTTGGTACGATTAGTGTGGCAAACAATAAACCAACTCCCATACACTTACTCTTTTAGCGCTCCTTCCTTTCCTTTAAGCTATATAGATAAAAAAGAAGAGGAAAATGTTAGAATATGCTCAAACTAAAAATAAATAAATTATTTGTTGCAAATTATATTTATGCACAAATTTTAATTAATCTGTGGATGTTGTATTGTTAAAAGTGTTTGTCACAAGTTAGATTTCGTATTACCAGCAAATTAAATACTGCCTACCCAGTAGCGCTCTTCTAGCGTACTGTAAACTTAATTCCATCAATTCCTTCTCATTTTCTAGAAGGAAATTGTAAATTGTAAACAACAAAAGTATTTTTCAGCTGTACAAGAGCAAAAAAAGTAAAAAGAATGAATCGGGGGGAAAAAGGAAAAACAGGTCACTTTCAAACCAAAGAACTAGGAAGGAATACTAAGGAAACTCTAGGTGAAAAGATAAAAGCCGTATAATGAAGATCCCGTTTCCGTGATGTTACCCTACTTACAGATACGATCCACCGTAATGGAATTTTCTTAAAAGACATCAGCCATTTACCTTGGCTTTAACAAGATTTACCCTACAAACTCCATCTTTAGTTGGCTAACAACATCTCTGGTAGAAATAACAATGGACTGACAGATAAAGACAAAGGAATACACGCAATGATTATAAAATTTATTTAAACGAAATTTTTCAAAGTTGAAATTTTTTGTAAACATTTTGTTGCCTTCAATTCTACAGCAAATAGAAATGGTGGGGATAATATTTGTTGTTCTTTATGACATAAGACTGAAAGTGATTAGGTTCCAGAAATACTTATCTGGTTGAGCAGTAGATGATGATGGGTTCCCAGAGCTATCCAAATAATTAACACCATCGGCTAATACGTCCCCAGAATTATCAGCTGGTTGAAGTAACTGATGGGCACCCAGAACTACCTGAGTTACACCAGTGATTGATGGGTACCCGTTGAACAGCAGAGGGTGATAGGTATCTAGAGCTAGTTAACACCAGTGCATGTTTGGGTTCCGAGATCTCCCTCAGCTTGTTGAGAAGTGGTAGATGGTGGGCACCAAGAAACTATCCAGCTGGAAATCTGTGTATAAGATATGCATCCATAGCTGCACAGCTGATTGAACACAAATGGATAATATTTCCCCCAGAATTAGGAAGCTGGTTGAATGTTAGTGAATGTTGAGTACTGAACTATCCAGCTGATTGAATAGTAGTAGAAAGTTAGATATCCTAATCTTCCAAGTTGGTTGATACTGGAGGATAACAGGTACACTGAATTATCCAACTGGTTGAGCAGTAATGATGGGTACCCTTGAACAGCAGAGAGTGATAGGTATCCAGAGCTAGTTAACACCAGTGCATGTTGAGAAGTAGTAGATGGTGGGCACCCAGAAACCATCCAGCTGGAAATCTGTGTATAATATCCAGATTCAAATTATTGGGTAACTCTGGGCTGGGGTGGCCCAGAGCTATTGGTTGAATAGTATTAACCAATATAGTTACCTAAAACTAAGCGGCAATGGATGTTGAGTAGCCCAGAGTTACCGAATAATTTGAATCCAGCTTTCAGATACCCAATAGTAATATAGTTAAGCCAGCAAGCGATGTTCTAGTTGAATGACCAGTGTCGTCTGAACAGGACGTTGGGTTATATTTACATACGCATTTATGCAATCATCAGCATATAGTTTATATTGCTTGTTGTAAATTATTTATATTTTAACTTTGAAAATTTAAAAATTAAAATTGTTAGATTATTGAAATTTTCTTGCAGTTAAAATTCAATTTTACTCACCCAGAAGAACAAGTATGACGATTGTGACAAATTTACTAATTTGACCCCCCCTCCCCCCGCTAAAAAAGTGCTTTATATCTTAAGAGTCCAGAAGAAAGTTTTTCTAAATTGGTCTTAGTAAGTAGTGTATCTGTTCCTATCGTTGGGTATACGTATATATGTAGGTATGTGAACGGAAAGTCTCGGGAAGCACAAAACTTATTATATTCCGTTTAGTTATTACTAAAACACTACATCAAATAAGAAGGTTTCGACCACATTCCATTAACCGGAAACATGATCTTACTACATAATTTTTCTGATTTTTTTCGAGATTTCCACGTCCTTATATATTACATAAATCAAATCACTTTAATTAGAACCATTTTGTTTTTGTTTTTTTGTTTTTTCAGGGATTAATTGATTTAAGGAGAAGTTTAAGAGGGGAACTGTAATAGTGATTAGCTGCAATACTACACTATTGATATGTTTGAGAACTACTATCAGGCCCCTATGATTTGTCTAGGATGTTGACTGTAATGTGTACATCTTTGGGCGAATTAATAAATGTAAATTGTATCGAAATATATTCTTGCTATATATTTTATGATTGTAAAGTAAGTAATTTTTCCGATGTATATATTTATAAATTTGGGTTTTTTGAAGGTTGGAAGGCACAAAAGAAACAGTTAGTTGAGTCAGAGATACCTGGCCTACCCCTATCACTACATTTATTTAGGACAAAGGGAATTTCCCTCTTCTCACTTTCTCCGGGGTGGAGGTAGTATATATAAGGTGGACTCATTTAGGGAAGGATGTCAGTTCAAAATTTTGTACCATAAAAAGAGTGAAGTCCGTCATTAGAAAAAGCCATGTTACAGTAGTGAGTGGTGGATGTGCCCAAGAAACCCAACCTTCATCAAGTTAGAAAATATGTAAAATATGTAAGTTTTATAAAAAACAGTTTCCCCTAAATGACAAGACACTGATGTTGTTCCCACGCAATATTATATTTATTTATTTTTGATATATATTGGGTTTTAAATATATATTTTTTGAATCTATATATTAATTTGTTTTTTCATCCTCTCCAACTTCTGTATAAACACAGACCTCACGAGATCCCTTTAGAGAAGATTTAAATTAAAAATTATAATTATTTACTATTTTGAATTTCTCTTTTATACCCCCCCCCAATACACATAATATTACAAGGCAAAATATATATATATAGGAAGAGAGAGTGAGAGTGAGAGAGAGAGAGTTAAAGAAGTAACTATGGTAACTAAAGGAAGAGTTCTTTCTTTTGTTTATTCCCCGATGACTCCTTCTTCCGGCTCCTGGACGCACAGCCTAGGCAAAGTGATAAACAATGGTAAAAAAGTCAAAACCTTTTTTTGACATCCCAAACATGAAGAGAGTATCAAAATATCTCTTCACTAATTCACTGGGTCCATAATTTATGCTGAACAATGGCATCCTTCCTAGTGCCTGCACCTACTCACCTTTAACGAAAGGGCTGTAATAAATTTAGTTTGTTGTTGGCGGGAGAAGACCCACCCGGAAAGCGGCCACTTCTCCTCACACAGGAAAAAAATATATATTGAATATGAGAAAATATTTTTTTTTCCTCTCTCTGCTCAACAATTTTCTCACATACCTAACTGGTCCCATTACTTGGCACGGATGATGTATTTATTATATAGAAGATTGGCCTCTCTCTCTCGTTCTCGCAAGGTTGAATATTTGAGCAATGATATATCATCTTAACATTACATAATGTATGTATTCCTGTAAATAGTACATCTGTTATTTATATATACAGTAATTTATCTCCTTTCAGAATGAAGAATTCACTTAAATGGATTAGATAGATTAGATACCATTCTGCTTTTTCCTTTTTTTAATTTTGGATTTCTCCAGGGAGATTTCTCTTTTACTTCTTGTTTTTTGGAAGATTGAGTGGCTTAAATCAACTACTTTACATGAAGCATTACATAAACATGGTCATTGTTAAACAAGAGGCGATTCCACTGAAAGACAAAGTAGATAAATAGAGATTGATAGATTATTACTATTATTATTTTTTCCTTTTTGCCTTTTGCAAATAGAATCAGCGGGGGGGGGGGGGGTTCCAACCCACTGAAGACATTTCAGATGGCTATAAATTGAGGAACTTCCTCACCAGTCTCGCTGTGTCCAATAATTCAGACTTCTGCGCCCTTTCTAACAACCAGGCTTTTACAGCTCGGTCTCATGCAGATTCTTGACTGTCTCAACAGGCTCTAGACCATTAGCTGATAGGACGATCGGGATTACCCTAACCATATCTAGCTGATACATCTCTTTGATTTCAATCGCTAGGACCTGGTACCTCCAAGGCTTCGCAGCTGTTCTTTATTTCTGGCATATAGCTTGAAGTCATCCATATAAAGACTGTGCGAGATGACTGGACCCGAAGATGGCTGCAGGGAATATCCTAATTTGGTGTTCTTTAACAGGGTGCTCAAAGGATTGAGAGACAGGCAAAACAATAAGGGGCTGAGCTTATCCCCTTGGAAAATCCCTCTACGGACACAAATAGCGTTGATGATACAATTTTTTTAATGATTTGTACATTTTTGTATTACTGCCATGGACTACAAATTCATAAATTCATTCTGTTCCTCTCTTTCCTTCGTTTTAAAATGACACAAGAAGACATCTTATCGCTAGCTTCAACATCACTAGCTAGCTTGCAACATCGCAAGCTTTCAGCATCCTTAGCTACCTCTCAACGAGGCCATCACTAGCTGCTAAAGCATGAGTTAGTTTTCATCATCATTGCTAGCTTTCAACAACACTGCTAGCTCGCAATAGCATCGTCATTGCTAGCTTTCGACATCACTGGCTAGCTTTCAACAGCTTCATCAATAGCTTTTTTTTTTTTTTTTTTTTTGAGCAATGAACTTTTCGGTTATTATGCTTTTCCAATCAATCTAGTATTTACTCCACCCTTTCAACCTTCATTCACACAATTGCCGGGGTGCCAATCCCGGTTCAGACCCTCCCACCTTATGCGATGGCTCCCGAAAGAAAATACATAATTATTCATCAATAGCATTCTGCATCAAAAGATAGTCTGCATTAACTTAGCTAGCTTCAACAACCCCTAGGCTAGCTGCAACAAACTCATAGCCAAACAGGATGTGCTACCACATAAACTCACCCGCACGCTCAAATTTTTCACATATGGGGATGATGTAACAGCAACCAAAGAGAAGCTCGGCAACCAAAGAGAGTAAAGAGCAAAATCCAAAACCACTCTCTCGGACTGGAGTGGGAGAAACTGTATAAATATAGCGACGGACAGTCCATAAAAACACAGTTGAATTTAGTTCAATACATCCAATTAATACGTATCATTTTCATACCATTCTACCTTAAAACATTTCTCTATTGTAAAGTCCAGGCAGTCTGTGTCTCTTAATTAATATATTAGTTAACAGATGTTAACCAAGTCTTCTTCTTATATCATCAACCAGACCTAAATTCTCTCCACTTAACATATCCATTATATATTATTATTATACTTATAATTGATATATAAATATTATAGATACAGTATCATGTTAACGAACGAAAAACCATTACGGTAACCATTTGCCAGAGGTAGATTGATTTTTAAAGACAAAATTAACATAATCCTAGAGCACTTTTAAAAAATTCAATACTTTTATTCATATTTACAACACTGTATATATAACATATAATAATAAAATAATGACAGGTGTGAGGGACATTATTCAGTAAGATTTTGCCTTAAACTTTTTTTTTTTCCATGAGCTGTTGGTAATTGTGCATAGGCCTAACTCCTCCTTGCAGCAAGATGTGGTCAAGCTTAATACAGGCGTTAATTAAATGTTACACAGTTTGACTCTTGTTAAGCGCCACATCCACACAACGGTGTAATTTCCAAAAAAACAGCGGTAAATCATTTAGATGTGATCAGCTTTCCCATACTTCGTGACGAATGCCTTCTCAGTCATATTCGACAGTGTTCATGTACCTTCATTTTATTTAATAAAACAAAAAATATTAAAACTCTAAAATATTTCTACATAATGACCACTCAACTTTCCTCATACGTTCTTTTTGGCTAATAAAGAGTTGTCAACTGGTATTGCATGCACAAGTAATTTACCAAGCTTAAATATACTGCACGCTACCTGGGAGTAATATCTGCAATTATAATAACACGCCACCAGACTAACGCAACCTGCTGTGCAATGTATATAACTATAATGTTTAGATTTGTGCAAATTTATATTTTAACACTTTAAAGTGATTTGCTCTTATGTTCTTTTTTTTTTTTTTTACATCAAACGATAAGAAATCAAATTTAATATCTACCTTTCTAAAGAACACCGCTCCAGATACTCTAACTTTAAAAGTACATTAAGTGCATTATTAGTAGTCCAAGTTTTTCTTAAAAAAAAAAAAAAAAATCAGTTTATCAGAAGTAAAACTTACAGAGTAGATTTCAATTTTTACTTTCTCTTACTAAACAGGAAGTATTGCGATCGTGTCAAATTTTGGAAATTGAGTTTTCACCGGAAATACATGTGGTTGAGGCTCCCTGAGTATGAAATAATGTTTTTAGAAAAATGGTTGATACAAATGTGTTTATTTCTGTCTTTCTGTATGTCGGTGGGTGGATAAAAAGAAGTAAATCCTTATGTTTCCAGATGTTTAAATCCTTAGATTTCCTCATGTTTGCAGATGACCTAAAATTCTTCAGAAGAATAACTTCAGTGCAGGATAGTGAGAAATTGCAAGAAGACCTAAATCGTCTTTTAGAGTGGTGCAAGGAAAACGGTATGGAAATGAACATCAATAAATGTCAAGTCATTTCGTTTTCTAGGAAACGGAATAATGTGGATTTCTCCTACACCATCCAGGGTAATCTCCTGGATTGCGTTACAAACATTAGGGACCTAGGAATCAAACTAAGTGCTAATCTTAGATATGCAACTCATATTGACGAAACTTGCAAAAGAGCTTCCAGGATGCTGGGGTTTGTGATCCGGAAAACAAGAGAGCTCGAAGACCCTAAAGCAATCTTGGCGGTCTATACGTCATATGTTAGAAGTATTTTAGAATATGGTTCACTGGTGTGGAACCCATATACAAAGAGCGACGTGGATAGACTGGAATGTATACAAGGTCGATTTGTCAGATATTACATAAGGAAGTTCCCCCACATTAAATTAGACATTGATTCCTTAGAAATAAGGAGACTGAAGACTGATCTATTATTTCTTTATAAACTGATCAATAATACAATCGACTGTTCGGAACTTCTGGCTGATATTCCCTTCCATGTATCTCCCATCCACTTAAGACATTCCTATACATTTGCAGTTCCTCATCATATACATTCACATAAACATCTGTAAAGAATATGCCGGGAATGGAATGAACACATCAATAATAATTTGGACTTTTCAGTGAAATTGTCATATTTCAAAACATTATTAAATGAAATGAAGTTTTACCTCTGTAAACAATGTTTTATATATATTTATATTGTTATTGTTTACACCACTGTTTTATCTGTATTGTTGTGTTTTAAATGTTACTGTTTGACTTACATTATTTATTGTAATGTACAAATTTAATTCATGTTGTGACTTCAACCACATGGCACAGGCTGTTTGTTGATGGAATAAAATAATAATAATAATAATAATAAATATATATATAAAAATAGTTCTGCTAGAGGGCACTCTTTACAAGTTAGCTCAGGTATAATTCATGCTACATTTTTTTATGGCCAGCCCAACTGACTGAACTTTGGATGAAAATCCAAACGTTGCAGTTTTAAAGAAAATTTGTTCAAATTGCAGTAATTGATGAAAGAGAAAGAAGTGTGAGTGTTGCTCGAAAATTACTCCAACTATTTATATTTAACGTGGAATACTAACTGTTCATCTACAAACTATCACTTTTAGTTGAAACATTTTCCACGAAGAATTAGTTTAATCTGAGAAATCTTTAGCCATACTTCTATCGGATTAACTTTAAACAGCCGATAGAAGTATGGCTAAAGCATAAATCAGGCGTTGTCCTGTGATATAGTCACATTCAGATATAGGAACTAACCAACTACAAAGTCCACAAAAACTCTGGTGTGGAACACTCACACACAACACGGGAATCGAACCTCGGTGATCTCACACCTAAGGTGAGGGTACTATTCACCAAAGCGTGAGGATTCCATCACCTACATATGTATGTAATATTAATTAAACAGATTTAATACAAATTCGGAGTTTACTTACTTTTGAAAGAATTGCAGTAAGAGAAGATTGCATTGTGAAACTTTTCGGTGCAATTTTCCAAAAATAGTTTTAGAGATGCAGCATTTAAGTGTACATACTCTGTTTTTGTATGCAGGTTTTAGCTTTAAATGTATGTACGTCGCCATGTAGGAGAAGATTTAGGTAGCAGGGCTTCCTACTTACTTTACTAAGTTCTATACTTAGGAATGAAGGAAGAAAATCAAGTAATTAGAGATGAGAAGTTTCGTGAGACAAAGTTCCCGTGGGAATGAAAGACAAAAGTTGTTTTCTCCAACTGGTTTGGTAGTATTTATCTTTAGATCTCTTTGTTTGGATATTCATTCCCTGGAAGGTAGCTCTTGTGCTATAGAATTCTATGACCAAGGGTCGTATGGCTTTTTTGGGTAGTATAGAGGTGAGTGAGGAAGTGGCAGATCCAGGTGAACTAGTGGTTGTGGATACTTCTTCTTCTACTTCTATGGGTGCAACTTATCCAGCACTACGAACCCCAAACACAAACATTCCTTAAAGCCACAAGAACTTTGCCTCGAGTGCAACCATAACCTACAATATTCTAAAGCACTGTAACTTCTTGCTACTTACCGCCTACTCCTTTACCATAATAACCTAACTGGTACACGCCAGTTCTTATTACTATGATTTCCTTCCGAAGTATGTGTGTGTTTCTGGGTACCACCGTCTGACAGCGCTACTAAACTCTTAGATAACCACCAAACTCTTTCACATTCTCTCACTCACTCACTTACAATCTCATCTCCTCTCTACTCCAGTATCAAACATCTCCTTCTTCCGATGCTTGCATTTTATAAGTAGTTTTCATTTCCAGATGTTTCTAGCCCCGTTTCTTTCTTTTTACCTTTCTTGCTGTGGTACAAAGAATTATTGCGTTGTTGTCAAATTTTCAAAATTCAGTTGACTCCGGAAATACTTCTTTTTAGGTCGACTGAATACGAAACCAATCTCTATATGTGTGTGTAAATTTAAAGCTCTTTTATTTATTTATTTTTTCATTCTATTTATTTTTATAATTGCAATACATTATCTACAAAAAATGAAACTCACTCTTATATAATAAATACAAATATCGTGAAGTCCGTGACGGGAGATTTCACCCATTATTGAAACTCCCAAAGAGAAGCAACACACTTCACTCACTGCTCAGTGGCACTTTTTTCAACAAGAAAATCGCGCGACAGCGGCGCTTCAAGGGACGTGAAGGATTTTTGGTTAGTGTAGGTCTGGCAAATTGGCAAACCCAATTCTGTGTCATCCAAGTTTAGTCAAATGAATTTGGAGGAGAAAGCATTGAATCATGGAACTTGAAGTAGCTGGATCTTATCGCTCCGGAAACGTGTGGAACTAGAAAGGTCCTGGTGCAGATTATTATGATACAAAGTAAGTTGCGGATGCGGTTTGACGAAATGTTTTTAATTGGAAGGATTGAATCCTGCAGATATTTGATGATTTGGCTGGACCAAAAATTTCCTTTCCATATGTTCCGACTAGTTTGAATATCGTTCTATAGACAAGTCCTTGTTGTTTAGCGATAATTTTGTTCGTTTATCAAGAGAGATAAGTTTGTATTGTCTTTCAGATCTTTCTGTTTATGCCTAGCTCGAGGGTTCACGTTATACCTTGTCAATGAAGAGACCTAAACACTTCTACATCTTAGACAGTCGATGATGGGAAGAGCTAGACAGTAAACAAACGGGTGGAAGGAATAGTTCGCATTAGGCAGAACGTTATTTAGTTGCATTTGCGTTCATTTATTTTGATTCTCCAATTTTTTAGCCAAGGCTCAAAGGATTCAATTAAGATTGAAAAAACGATTGGCAAGGGCCAAGGGGTTATTATTATGGCTAAGTATCTCCTTATCATCACCGAATATGAAAAGGTATAAGCGGTTTATAGAGTGTAGAGAAGGGGACTAAGGACTCTGCCTTGAGGAACACCTCGAAAGAAACGGATTAGTAAATATGTGCTGGGTAAGATACTCTTGAATTTAGCAAACAACCGCGCTTCCAAATGCAATCAAAAATATATTAAAATCGAAATATCTTGGGTAGCTAAAACTTGCCCAACCATTAGGTATCACCATCACATCCACACCAAAATCTGTCACCAGAAAGTGCATGTTGCTGATTCATTTTTCCAGTTTCTCGCGATTGTGACTCTTATAGTTTTAAAATACAGATTATTTGTATAATATATTTTTAAAATCTCCTACCGTGCCCTATTAAAAATACCTTTACAAATGCCACCACATCTCTCTCAAAATATTCTTAATGTATTTTAAACATAAATTAATATAATTTAAAATAAGCATGATAAATAATAACGCATACATTTGATTTCTTTGCATTGCCTTTCTTTAAAATTTATCTATTCCTATTAGTACACTTTACTCCTGAAATAACTTATCGCCCCTCTCCTCCACACTAATAAAAATTACTTGATAAAGCACTGAGTTTATAAAGTATTCTTCAAAACATGTTTATTAAACATATTATTCCACTTTGTCATGAAACACACACCATAGTAACATAACGTTATCACCTCCCCACATATATACAACTAACAAGTGTGAGTGTACAGAAACATTACATTGAAGTGAACTCTCTATACGAACTTGGTGAATTTACTCTGATGGTGGATGAAAATCCGAAACCAGTCAGGAAAAGAATCAATATGCTTGCTACGACGGATAAAATACCAGATGTTTCCAGCATTGCGACCCACCCACATTTACAACATCTTACAGTTTTCTTTGAACTTTGCATAGTAATACATACTTAAGGGGGGATATCACTTTTCTATGAAGTATTTTCCAAGGAAAAATTGTTTGCTGCTAAGTAAAGCTTTCCCCTAAAGTACCACTTTATTGAGTGCAACATTGTTCTGTCAGCTGTTGTAACATTAAACAAGATTGATTGTTTGAATAGAATTCAAAGAAAACATGAATTTAAACAATTGTTTTCTCAGTCTTTTTGGCATTTTCTCGAAAACGGCCCAATTGATTTTATTTAAATTTGGAATGGTAATTTATCACTTTAATGGAATGTGACTGCATTGAACATGCTCTCTGTCAGTTCTTAAGCAAACTTGTAAACACACTTTAAAGTTAAGCATAATGTCGCGTGTTTTCTCCAATAACACCATCTTAAATCTGTTTTTCTCGAATAATTTTAAAATAAAATTTTGTTTGAATCCCAAGTTTAATGGAGCCATTATCGTGAAAAACTGAAAAAACACACATCAGTCATGCGCTAAAAAGATTTTTTTTTCTTATTCGTAAGGCCTCAAAAGCTTCATTTCTTCTGAAAAATCCATTTCAAAAATTTGAAAGAGGAAGTAACAGCAACAACAACAACTTAAACAAACAACAAATTAAAAGTTGATTGCATAATTAATTCAGTAAAATTGTTTAGGTTCACTATGTTACGTATTAAATAATTTATTAAAATCAGGCTAGATCAATGTAGCCAACCAAACAATATTAATATATCGTAACTAGTGCAGAGGTATTTCTCCTCCCGTTCTATCGTATTATGGAAGCAATAGATAATCCTTCAATAAGCTAATTGAATTAGGGTAAACATAGAATTTATAATAATATTAATACTAAATATGTTTGTTCCATTTTGTAGCAGTGCATATAACCATAACATACATAGTTGGAAAGCTGAAATACATTTTCATAAACCCAGCGTTCAGCCATTCAATCCTACCAATATACACGATAAATATAAATATTAGCTTACTACTCTTCATCGCCATCAATAAATGTTGCTTTCTGGTTGCAACCCTTTCATAACATTTGCACTCATTCCCATCCTCTATTTACTGTATCTACAAATATTATTAAACATCTTTGTACCTTTGAATGATGGCATTTCATTGTTTATCAGAATAGTTAATCAATGCCGAGACCATAACCCCTTAAATTATAAAAACAAAACAGTTTTCTTGATTGAAACAAATTCTTTTGCACAGTACACATCGTGGCTACTTGCTGTCTCACACTATCGCTGTGAATTCTTTCATTTAAGAATAAAAGTTCATAATTTTTTTGAATTTCTTTTAAGGTATAATTAGCTTTATTATTATTTCTATTTTGCTATTAAGAGAAGAGTTATTATTGAGTATGTACTTGGGTCCGCAATGCTCGATAACATTTACTCTATTTTATCCACCATAGCATGCTTCATTTTGTTGGTTATGACCAGTTTCGGATTTCTCATCCATCAGTCAGAGTAAGGTTTGTAATCAATTTGTGTAGATAGATGACTTAACCTATTATGTGTTTAGATCACAAACGACGTTTGTTTATTCAACTCAAATTTTGTTGTTTTTCTAACGTTTAGTTGCTTTGAATGTTTGTGTAGTAACTATATATTGAATGGTGGTGCCTCTTCAGTCCCCAGCAAAAGGTATTTTCTTTTTTGGCCTCTTGAAATAAGCAAAAAACCAGTTTTTAAGTGTAATTGAAGAACAGGATGTAAATTTGGGTTGACGTTTGTTATGTCCTGGTTATTTTATTTCATTTCATTTGTTTTTCCTTTTAGTGTGGCTGTTAATGTAATATTTAGAGTTTCAGTTCGTTATTTTTAATAAAGTCATATATATTGTAACGCAGCCAGTGGTGCCATCTAGGAGAGGAAGTAGGCACCTCAAGTTCTCTCAGTGGCCGCTAGGAAGCGCTGGCGATGCGCTCTAGTTATTTCTGGAAGGATTGAGAAGATTCTCCACCGGTATAAATAGTGGGACCGCAGAGAGTTGGGCAGAGTTTTCCAGTTACAAATGAAGTGTAAGTTTGTGGGAAGTGTTTAAAAAGTGAACAAAGTGAACTTTTGTGGTTTAAACTGTGAAGTAATTAGTATTAAGCGTTGTATTTTGTAATTTATTGTGTATAACAATAAATTGGTGTTTTCTTTATTGAAATTTAGAGTATTTTATCTATATGAACTAGTTACCACTTAAAACTAGTTGCAGTAGCTAGTTTAGAGGGAAAAACGTTACAATATGTAAATTCTTCCATCATCATATGACGAGAAGATGGTGTTCAAATTTGCGGGGAGAGGGCAGCCCATTGTTAGGAAGCCTTCCACAGTTGATCTCTTCCTTTATTGTTCTTGGGTCATTCTAATATTAAGTGGTTAGTGTGTGCTATAATAGTATCTGGGGAGCAAGAACAATTTGGATCTATGTCTATAACAATTCTGGTTGGCTAGGTGTTGAGGTAAATAATTATTTACCTCATAATTTAATTTTTCGATGACGCTCATATTGTTTGAGAGAAATAGGACATAAGATTGGTCTATTATATCAATGTATAGTAATCATTGGAATATTGCGAATAGTTCGGCAGTGAATATGGACGAGTATCTGTTTAGTTCAAATTGTAAGGTAGAGTTAATGTTTATGTCGAAAATCGCACACCCTTAGACCCATCTGTAAAGATTTGGTTAACCGTCGGGAAAGCAGCGGTGCAACTTGTCCATATGAAACGCATTATTAACAGAATTGGCAACGTTTTCTATGTATTGGTAAAAGTTAGTGTGTACATGTTCCAGAAATTTCATAGAGCAGACAATATCACAACTAAAAATCGGTAATAATTTGTAACGTTTTATTTGTTGTGAAAAGTGTGACAGATTACAGAATTGGTAACCAAAGTAGGGACCTTCTTTCTGTGCCAAAACTTTTCTATAAACACTCTTGGAGTGATTCTGCAAATCTTTTGAATACAAGGATGATTTTGTATGTAAAACCTTTCGATAATAAAGCATGATGCCAGCAACTTCCTTCTGATTTCCAGAAGATGCCGCTTGGATTCCGCTAAGAGAGCGGCGGAATTGATTAGATCTCAGAGCACCCAGACAGCCCCTCAAGGCTTTATATTGTAGTTTATCAATTTGTTTTAAGTGAGTGGTGCCAGCATCCCCATAGAGGAAGCATCCATAGTCTAGACTTGACAATACCATTGCCATATTATTGCAATACCATATTGTTAAATCAAGTAAACGACCTCGTTGTTTAGACTGAACTATTTTAGGGTTTTTTTCTATTTTTGGTGCTTGGTGTTCTATCTGCCACGTCAACAAAATATTTGTGAATATTTGTTTTCCTCTTGCTTCAATTTATTTTTCTTTCCCAGTAGACAATATTTTGTCAGTTTGTGTATTACAGAAGTCTGTTAATTATAATTCTAGGTTGATAATAACAAATGAGAAAAGAAAGACGTTTGGGTTTAAATAATCAAAGTAAACATTGCTCTAAATTAAATAAACAAAACCAACAAATAGGATTTACTGTCTGACTTCAAAGGTCAGCCTTGTTTTCATGTACAAAAACTTCTGTAACACTCTAGAATTTTCCACATTTTCTTTGTCTCTTGATTAAAGCAAACAATTTCCTGTTAGCTTTCAACAGTAATTATTTACAACTCCAATTAGTTGATCTGGTAAAAAAGAAAATACTAGAAAAGCTGTCCAAATAGAAAAATGAAAGAAAATGAAACTATAATTAAAAATTACATTCATTAAAAATTCCTTGTATTTTCAAACAGTTTTCCCTCTTTTCTGTATTTTAACCTAATTAAAGTCATTATTTCAATATTGTCTTTTATAGAAATAAACAGAATACATCTCATTGTCTTGTGATAAACATTACAAGAATATGTTGCTTTGATTTAATTACAGAATTCCTGTTTTCCAGCACTAATTATGTACACTAATTTTCCAGGAATGTGGCACATGTTTTTTCAAGGTTTTTATAAATGAACCAATTAATTTATAACCAATTTAAAACTTCGTCCACAGAAATCTGTTTTTATGAGGGTCATTCAATAAGTAACCAGACAAATCGCTGTAGCTCGAAAACGATTTATTTAATCAATACAAAACTTTGGCTACTTTTCAACATAGTCCCCAGCAATATTTATTCACTTGACCATCGTTCTTCTAATTTGTGTATGCCTCTGGCATAAAATTCTTTGGGTCGATCTCGAAGCCACTTTTGCACCTGATTTTTAACTTCTTTATTGGATTGAAAATGTTTCCCACGTAGAGCTTCATTAAAGGGTCCAAACAAGTGGAGTTCGATGGGGCGAGGTCGGATTGCAGGGGGATCTGGAAGGATCTCCTGCAACACTGTCTTTGTGGGCGCCCGTAAATTGTCTTGGAACCCATCTCGCACAAGTTTTATTGCACTGCAGCTTATTCTGAATAATATTATGGATAGTTCCAACACTCGCGTGCACTTCTTCAGCTATCGATTCAACAGTAATATGCCTGTTGTCCTGAATTAACGCGTTAATGCGAGATTCGAGGGTGGAAGTTGTAAATTCAGCCGGTCGTCCACTTGGTTGCTCGTCACAGACATAAACTAAAAATCTAATCACTGAGGTTGTTCTTCCGAGCGGACAATACTCGAGCGGACTCGTCATTGTTAACTGAATACATTTGAGGATACGCTTACCAAATACACTCGAACAGCTGATGAGAAACTAAGTACAAAAATGCCAACTTAGACACTGAGTATTGTATTGATTAAACAAACCATTTCTGAGCTACAGCGATTTGTCTTGTTACTTACTGAATGACCCTCGTATTTCCCCCCAATTGCTGGGAGAATGTATTGCGATCATATCAGATTTTTGTGCTCAAGATTCCTCGGAAAATATTAGTTTGCATATTTCAAACATCCTAATTAGTGCTTAAGTAAAAAAAAAAAAAAAAATTAATTTATCATCAAAATCAAATATTTCACTTCTATTTGATAAATTTTCTATTAACTTAGAATGTTTAATAAACGTTTTAGTTGTTCTTAAGCAAGGAATATTAGAAATACGCAACCTATGACAGATAAAATACCATATATTATCCAGCATTGCGGATCCATCCACATATTTAATAATAATTCTAAGTTTAATTGAAAATGTAATCAATCAGATCTTGTTAATGTTGTATAAGTGGTCAGTCGTTTGAGTGATTTATTTTCTACGAAATCAATTTGGGCTAAATTTTGATTATCAATGAGCTAGGAATATTAAACGAACATGAAAGCAGTGCAGGATGATAGCTCATCTTTGATATTACGCAGTAATGCTAATGAGCTGCAGCGCGAATTTGTGATGAACTAACTATATATAGAATGGCCTGAATGACATTCGATTATATATATATATAGTGAAGTAAGTGGTGAAAGGTAGAATAGAATAATTTTTGCCAGGGCGACCTAGCTGAGAGTTCACATGCACAAATACACACACACACACACACACACACAAACACCACAAAGGTGAAATACTGTTATGCAATATCATCATTTCATACCACCCTTTTCTCCATCATCATTTATTCGAACAGTTGACACCATAGTGTCCTGTGATGCCAAAACATTCACAACTGTTAATGCTACCCTCATCTACTCTATGTGAGTCCCTATACGGGTTTGTGTAAAATTTATTTATTTTTTTTTACCGGCTAAATCATTAGCGTGTCCCTAAAATTATCTTTAAAAAAAAACCTATTATGAAACACAACTTTCTCTTACTCCAATTTAATACGATTATAAAATTGAGAAATTTTCTTTAAACTTTGAATGTCCAAGTGTGGTTAGGACCGTACAGGTAGACAACATCACAGTTCTTTTTCCTTCCTGATAGCCTGCTTGATTTATCAGCTTGTCTTGATAAACACAGTTAAATGCATCGTTGGAATTCCAAGCAAATTGGTTAACATTACATTAATTTCTTTTCTGATTTGCATTCGTATGGACAGTGGCAGATAGGCAATGCACCCACCCATACTGTAGTTGTTGAAGAATTACATTTTTGTTCAGATATAGTTGTTATAGCTCAGAAGATAGCCTCCCGTATAGGGACAGGGGCAGATAGGCAATGCACCCACCCATAACTGTAGTTGTTGAAGAATTACATTTTTGTTCAGATATAGTTGTTATAGCTCAGAAGATAGCCTCCCGTATAGGGACAGGGGCAGATAGGCAATGCACCCACCCATAACTGTAGTTGTTGAAGAATTACATTTTTGTTCAAATATAGTTGTTATAGCTCAGAAGATAGCCTCCCGTATAGGGACAGTGGCAGATAGGCAATGCACCCACCCATAAGTGTAGTTGTTGAAGAATTACATTTTTGTTCAGATATAGTTGTTATAGCTCAAAAGATAGCCTCCCGCCAATAACAATGAATAAACCTTCTCAAATTTGATATGTTTCCTAATAATTCTTAAAATCAGTTTCTTCGGAAAAATGTTAAAAAAACAAAAAAAAGTGGCAGGTTTAATTCTGTGCAGTTTAAAGAAAATCTTAATAGCAGTTTTCTAGAAAATCCCCCCCCCCCAAACTCAAAAGTCATTCGTAAAGCTGCCTTTCCGATTATCCGTTTTTTTTCTTTTCCAGAATTTGGTATTCTAGCAGTGTATCTAAATTATTTAGAAACATAAGGAACCAGATATTGTACTGAATTGGTAGTTTAGTGGAAAACTTAACTTAGCTGCTCCCACAAAAAATAAATTTTTCTGAAAAAATTGAAAATGATTATGAAAAATAAATATGATCCATATGTATGCAGTATATAGGGATAGTATAGAAAAGTTTCAGGTAAATAAGTTATAGCATTTTTCGAGAAAAATCGTGAAAAGTGGAAAAAAAAAATTGCGTAAAGTTACATTTCCGATTGGTAGAGTTTGGAGGGAAAATTTGGTGTGAGATGCGCAGTGATGATGGTATCCAAATGGGAAATATTAAGTTTCTAAGATTTTGCGAGTTTTCCGTTTTTAACATATTTTGTTCACTGAAAATTTGTTTGTTTTCACGGAAAACTTTTTTTTCGCATTCAGGGGACCTTAAAACTTTTTTTATTTCCCGGTGAAAAGTAAATTCCGAAAATTCGACACGATCGCACCACTTTTTCAGTACCAGCAAACCGTGATAGAAAGTAAAATCATGTAGAAGTCAGAGTGAGACTTTCAAGAGAATATTTTCATTTTATTTTGTATCGTGAAGTTGGCTTTTGGGGGACGTGGCTGCGGGGAGCGCGGAGGTTGATTTAATGAACACTTGAAATAAAGTTTTTTGTTTTTTTTTACGTAATTAGATTGTTGAAATAACGAACTTATTAAAAATTTAATTACCTACTTCAAACAAGTTTGTTCACTTATTTTTATTTTTTTGAAAATTTTCCTTGTAAAACAAAAATAAACAAAAAATAGGACAAGTTTCGAGTGTTCTCAAAAATTAGGTAAAATAATTCACTGGCTGTATTACAACAATATTCTAGTACTTTAAACTGCTTCAAAAAAAAAATTAATAAATTCAATAATGAAAATAAAATTAAACCTAGCTGATTATTTATTTATTAATTTTCGACAGAATTAAACGTGGAACTATTTCCATAGTTACCAGTAATGTTGTTTTAAAAATGACAAAACCTAGTTTGGCATAGGGTGACTGAATAACTTGGTATTCCATTTCAGCGATAGGTCATTGGGTCTTATCTGTAATTTATTTTCTCTACTCAACAGGAACTTGCAACTGAATATTTGTAATAAAAAATTATTATATTATTTATACATTCGCTCTAAGTATAAATAAAGCTGCTCCGGTCTGGTCTAACACCTGTGCTACTAATTACAATAAACTGCAAAGAGTGCAAAATAAGCGTCCAAGTCTGATTGGCTCTTTTCCTAGATGGACCGCGATTGATTATATGCATGCTGTGCTGGACGTTGCCAGTATGACCATCGCTGTTTATAAATTAACTGAAAAATTTATAAAATCTTGTAAACTCAGCGTACACAGTCAGTACATTAATACCATTGTTGATTATATTATAGAGACAATAAATTATAAAAGATACAAACACAAGCGTTTTGCTTTGAGTCAGCGTCATGTTAAGGTTTTTTATTTATTTTTTCCTTAATTTGTAAAATTTGATTTATTTTAATTTTAGTTTCATTTGTATAGTGTTTTGTGTATATAGGCAGACCGCCTGAAACACTTGCTGTAAAATATTCCTTTATATATGTAAATAAAATCTTTTCAATTTCAATTTGTATTCCATTTAGGTCCTACCACCGCATAAGACACGAAGTACAACTATACTAAATTTTAACTTTCTCTTACTTCTAGGAAGAGAAAGTATTTTAATCGTGTCAAATTTTTTTTTCAGTTTTCGTGATTTTCTCAAAGACATCTGCGATGATTTTCTGTAAACTTGGACTGCTTGCTGCACAGATAGAAACATGATCACATTTATTTAAAACATTTTTCGAAATATTTGATTTTAAAGGATATTTGAGGATCTGTGGCGTTAAATTTAAACTGCACGAGATTTGTTAGTTTTGGCAGAGGGCACTTCACGCGTGCCCATTTAGTTATAAACCCAAGCACATTTTTTGTTAATGGCCAGCCCAACTAAACAGGAGTAAACGTTGTAATTTTAAAGACAATTTTTAAATAAATTATACTAATTGGTGTGAAAGAAAAGTTTTTATTAGCCAATCATATTTATTAGACCGTGAAGTCTGTCCTGCTAAAGAAAGATTTTAACTGGTATACTGAATGACGAGAATTTCGGGGTATTTTTTATTAACGCTTATATATATATATATATTTGAGTGGGCGTATTTTATACACAAAACTGGATAGGACAATAAGAAATTGGTGACTTTATTGTGATTTAATAGGCATGAAATTGGGACACTTTTTCTACCTATATCTCTGAAAAAAAGAATGCCCACCATCACTTTAATGGAGGTGGAACGGCGGAAAGTTGGTCTGCCATTCGTCGGCATTTTTTAGTTTAGAGAGTTGATGCTCTTTTGGCAACATGAGCAGGGTAGAGAGGGTAGCAGTGCCTCTGTCCCGCTGCGATTCCTATTTTCTCACAAAAAAGAAAAAAAAAATGAAGTAATGAAAAAAGAGAGAATACATCTTCGGCAAAATAAGCTTCTGTTGTTTGGGCCCTTTCATCGTTCTGTCCGTCTGTCACAGTCTACAATTCCTTCTTCTTCTTTTTTTCCAGCGCTTTATCTTCTGTTTCACCACTTCAATTTCAAATTAATTTTTTTTTCATTCGGTTCTATTCTTCAGAGTATTCTTTCTCATATTTCCCAACTTCCTAGTGACCAGACCCAGTTTCTGTCCGGTAAAAACAAAGAAAATATCGTTTGCGAAACATTCACACGATACTTAAAACACAATTATATTTTGACAAATTTATTTCAAAAATCAAATTTTTGTTAAATGTTTAGTCAATATTGGAGTAGATAGTTACTGTGGAGTCCACGCTACCTCGGCCCTGACACCCACTAGTTATAGTGCCCTCTCAGTCCTGTTTAATTAGATTTGGGAGTCTGGAGAGAGACTGCTGGTGATTCTTAAAAGCACCCATAAGTTAGAGCGTCCTCCCCAGTCCTCTCCGTTTAATTAGACTTAGGAGTCTGGAAGAGGATTCTGGATGAAGCTTGCAGGCGTCAGTCTCCAAAGAGAAGAAACCTCAGCCATACAAACCCCTCACACTGATAAAATACGTGTAGTGCTGTTTCTACTTCTTCTTCCAGACAAAACCTATGTAGGCTATCCGTTTTCAAGCTCATGCAATTGCATGTGCTTTAAGTGTAGAGTAGCCAGTAAACGGGCCTAAAGTTAGCTTTAATATAAATATAGTGATGCTTCATTTTGATTCTCAGGAGGTTCTTGATTGTGATTACATTTTAGTATAGAAGACAGCACCTTGAACAAACTTGAAAATAACACTTGTAATCTAACATCCCCAACAGAATTCCCTTTTTCCGAAAAAAAGAAGATGTGGGTATGCGAGTACTTCATATGATAATGATAGGACATTATATCATGTCCCCATTAACTAAGTTTAAGGAAAATCGTTCGATCGTATTTGAGAAAATAAAAAAATCAAACATCAGGAACCTATTCTATAAATTTCTACTTCCTATTAACAGATATTCTTAAAATTTGGAATTCCAGCAATGCTGTTAATATATCCTAATATTATATAGATGATAGAAAGATACATTTTACTGCAACGGCATTTTGGAGGAAAGCTGACTGTTGCTTTTCGCCGGAAAAACTCCGAAAATAAATTTGCCTAGAAAAATGTTTCAAAAGAAAAGTGATAGGCCACAATATGAAGTTAAAATGCGAAGTTTAAAGAAAATATTTAAGGCCTTTTATCGTGGACATCTGAAAAAAGAACTATTTAATAAAGTCGTACTTCCGGATCTTGCATTTTGATCAAAGAGTGATGTTAGATGCAGTGGTTATATCGAAATAGAATATCACGTTTGAGTCACCAGCGATTTTTGATATATTTTGTTCCCCACGCACACAAATCGTCACTAAAGTCAGAGAAACTCGAAATATGGTATTTCCCTTACAGTTGATAAGAAAAGGTTAAAATGATTGGGGATTTTGCTTTGAAGCTAAGTGGAACTGAGTTCAGTGACACGACCAATCGAAGGAGACAAATTTCTCTACAAATTTAAACAAATGTTTGGCAGATTTCACATATTTTTTGAAATTTCTAACAATAAACTGAGTCCGTCAAAACATCATTGTTTGTGATTGGTTCTGACCGTTATCATAATTTTCATATATCAACCAACGGAGTTATGTTTTCCTTTGTATGGTGGAACGACACGCCAACAGCGCTAAAGTCCTTCCTAATGGTGCTTATAGATGAGCTGGATGAAAAATCTGAGTTTTCATTACAAGCAAAGATCAAATTTTTCCGCTTTAGCGCAAGAAGAAGAAGAAAGAACTGCTTAGAAATATAAATAGTATATATATAATGTTTAAATCGAGGATTCAAAACCCGAAGACAGGCGAAACCAGATCGATAAATAGCTGTTCGAGGCGAACTCAAACTCAACAGACACACAAACAGATGCGGGAGAAATATAATTTAATATAAGAGCAATCGGGCGCTTATAACACAACGGCAACGTGTAATGGGATCCGAAGAGAGGGATCTAAAGCAGAGAGAGAGAGACACACACAAAATTGAGAGTCTCACTCGCTACTTAGGCCAGACTAGAGTGGGAGACTCTATTTAAATACAGTGCGTTAGCCCTACAGGACACAGTCTTCAGAAGTTTATACAGCAGTTACAACGCGTCAGCAACCAACTACTACCTTTCTCTTCACTTACTCTAAATCTCTCGCTACCATTTTCTATATTCATGTAAAGTCCTGGCAGTTTGTGTTAGTTTCTCATTATACAGAATTCAGCATTATTTCCAATATATTTATCTCTCAAACCCATTTATCTCCTTCTCATATCTATTATAATATAAAAGTGAATATTTAAGTGAAAGAATACTGATTACCTCACGCTGCGACTGAGGTGAAGAGTAAGATGTGTAATGTGTGTGTGTGTGTGTGTGTGTGTGTGTGTGTGTGTGTGTGCGAAAGAAGGGTAAAGGAGGGGTGAAGGAAAACTTAGGAAAGATGACAGTTGCGGTAAAATATACAGCAATAGAAGCGGATCCGCTTCTATAATTAGCAGATGGCATACATGGTAATAATTAGAAGCGTGACAAGAGATGCACAAAACTGATAAGATGCTTCTCTAGCGAAAGATAAAAACCAAGGGAAATAGAGAAAAAAAACCATACATATTATCATGGGAGATTTGCGGCTTGTACAAAGAGCGAGTCGATAGAAAAAGGAGATATTTTAAACTCCGATCCCGTTATATAAGAGGGAGGGAACTTGGGGGGAAAAGGATACCGCCAAAATAATTAGCTCGGCTCCTATTAACGATGACCCAACATAGAATTCAGAAGACACATTCTATAAGAACCAACGCCTTATCTATAACACACTCGTGTTATCTATCATTATAATCCTTATTTTGTTCGTTAATAAATAATTTGTCAACCATGTAATTTAACAAGTGATTTAGTCTTATCTATTACATTATATAATCTTACATTTCTATTGAACACTTTGACTTCACCCTTTAATAGTTTCTGTTCATATCTTTTATCTTAGTTTCATTGTTTCTACACCGCTTGTAACTATTGAACTGAATTGTTGATGATGGAAAAAAATCTGAATCCAATCAGGATCAAATCACAAAAAGAAGGATGCTAAGTCGGGACATGATCTCAGATTTTGTCCAGAATTGCGGTTTCAAATCATCTGTTTCTTATAATCCATCAGCTGTTAAAAGTTTAAACTAATTAAATGCCCATTATGAGGACAAAATAAAATATTTTGATGATTAGACAATTGTTTACTTGAAAATTTCATTCACAAATGTGTTTATTCACTATTAATTTACTAGCAAGAGAAATTCAACAAAACTGGTAAGGGAAGATTAGTGTATTAAGATTGATGTAACTGTCAAAATATACGTTACTATAGGAAAATTGTAATGACGTCATTCTTATTTGGAAGTTCCAAGAACTTCATAAATTTAGCTCCATATCTAATAATTAATTAATTTTACCTTCTAGGAGGGCAGTCAATCATGTATCCCTAATTATTTATTTTAATTTATATTTTAGTTTACTGGGTAAATTTAATTAATTTACTAAATAACACATAATATATGTAGGTGATGGCAGTAGGTGTTGGGAAATAAAATTGCTAAATTCATGTTTGATTTAGCTAAACAATATTGATCAATAATTTCAAATAGGTTCGAATAATAAAAAAATAGCACTTTATAATTTCAAATAGGTTCGAATAATAAAAAAATAGCACTTTGGAAGCTATCCTGGAATTCATAATTCCAAGTACTCGCTTCGCAGTGCAATCGCTTATCAGTGAAGGAACGGCGACTAACAAATCTGTTGCGAAATAATCACACGACTTTTTCTTATAGCAATTATTGCAATTCTAACTAACAAATTTTCGTCAAGCTTGTAATGTTTAATAAACATTTGTAATGGTTAAAAAAAAAGGTAAAGCACAATGGTAAAGGGAAAGCATCAGAGACATTTTCCGTGGTAGCCTGCTTCATTTTGTGGTCTTCGACCGGTTTCGGGCGTTCGCCCATCTTCAGGATGAAAACTCCAAGTGTGTAAACTAAATTTGCTCTGTGCAAGCCTATGTTGTCACACTGTCTGAAAAACGCATCCTGAAGATGGGCGAACGCCCGAAACCGTATCCTGAAGATGGGCGATGACCACAAAATGAAGCAGGCTACCATGGAAAATGTCTCTGATGCTTTCCAGCTCTGTGGAACCAACCACCACCACAACAAGTAAAGGAAAAGCCCTGTGGTGATAACCAGGCTTTGACAAGTCCTACCCCAGCTTACTTCTCAAAGTTGTAGTCCATTTGCCCATATAATATACGTGGGATAGAGGGGGATCAAGACTTCTAAAGATGTGTGCATAGACGGTGCTAGCGCTTGATACGTCTGGTATCAGCACCATATAGTTTACAGCGCCTCATGTCCGCTGTGACGAATTTCCTCAAAAGAAGTTTGATTTCATGATATGACCCAGTAATCACACTAAACACCTCGAAGCTTCGAGGTCCATATTTCTAACCACGCAGCCTATCATGCCGTCTATGTGTATAATACGTCTGTGAACAAAATAACTCAAAAATAAATGATCTCAGGAAAAAAATATTCAATTTTCTTTTTAAGTACTAGCATCTCGTCCGATACTGAAGGTTTCGTTCGAAATCTGTCCACTTTTTATTTTTCCTTACGCTAGCAGAAAGTATTGCGTTCGTTTTTTCGAAAGTTTTGAAACTGAGTTTTCGAAAATTAAGGAAATACATGTTTTTTGGTTCCCTAAGTGCGATAAAATTGTTTTTAGTGAAAGGATTTCTTTGAGTGTGTGTTTGTGTGTGTGTGTGTGTGTGTGTGTGTGTGTGTGTGTGTGTGAATACAAAATATATCAAAAACGAAAAATCGCAAGTTTCGGGCAAAATCCATCAACCGGAAATGCGACTTATCTGAATTTTTCTTTTTTCAGTTTTTCAGGATTTTCTCGAAAACAGCTTCAACAATTTTTTTCAAACTTCGTATATTACCTACACACACACACACACACACACAAACAACCTGTCAACCTTTATTAGAAGTTGGTTTAGTGTCATTAGTGCATTTTCTGGGCTACAATGTAATCACTTCTCTAACTGCCGCTTGGGTTGGTTGGTTGGCATTTCTCTCCTCACACCTATATATTTATTTTAGAACACATGAGTAAATATCGTTAGGAATAACTTGATTTTTGATTTTTTATTTTTATTTTTATCGCACAATTTGATAATTTATAAAATACCTACGAAGGAAAAATTAGTAAAAAAATTCTAAACTAGGTTTTTCAAAGAAATAATTAACCAATCACGAAACCATGTTATCACGTTGACCATGCCCACATTTGATATTTTCTCTTCTATATTGTGATTGGCTAATTATTTCTTTAAAAAAAAAAAGTTTAGAAATTTTTGTTACTAATTTTCCCACCACAGGTGTTTTATAAATTATCGAATTGTGCGATAAATTTTTTTTATAAGAATATGCAAAAATCAAGCTATTTTTAACGAAGAAAAAACACAGAATTTTCGTTCCATTCTTGAAAAAGAAGGCAGAAGTGGTGGAATTTTGTATTTCGCCGTTTATGCTAGTAGGACATCTAGTAATTAACTAGTATGAACTAGTTGTCCTACTAGCATTAAACAAAACAGTAGAATACTAAAATTCATGTTAAACGCCTACGAAAATTTCTTCGAGGAATTCATAATTATCAGTTAAAAAAGTTGTCTTACACCTGGAATTTTGAGCTATTCATTGCATAGTCCTTAATTATATGTAGGTGGCGCAGTCCACAGAGTATTCAAAGAGATAGTATTCTAAGCAACTATTCAATCAAAATCTAGTTCATCTTAATCAAAACACTCACAAGAATTTCTCTTTCTACGAAGTGGCAAACTTTCTTCACACTTACAATTCATATTAGTGTTTAGAACCGTCGGCATTTTCATGGAGAAAATCACAAAAAACTGAAAAATCTATACAGAAAAGTCCGCACCTCCCCCCCACAACTGATTTTCTTCAAATCTGAAAATTTTGGCAACTTATATAATTCTAATTAATATTATTTAGTTGACAGCATTGTATCAGCACATTGTTGTACTGAAATAGCACATTAAAGAAAAACATAACGCCACCCCTCCCCTAAAAGTCCCCTTAAATGAATTTTGCTGGAAAAATGATCCAAATAAAAGTTGTAGCTCTTTGTATGTCTAGTTGATGTAAGAAGTTTAAAGAAAATCGTTGGAGCCGTTTTAGAGAAAAGCACAAAAAATTGAAAAAACTTTTTAATAAAAATTGGCACTTGCAATTGTTGGATTTTGCCCGAAATGTTAGTCCTGATGCGGTAGTAGTACCTAAACGGAATTCCAAGTTTGAGCTTCTTGCAACTTTTCGTTTTTGAGATATTCTCTTTTTATACACCGACAGACACATACAAATTTTCTAAAAACCACTTTTTTGGACTGGGGGTTGTATTCCGGTGAAAACTCAATTTGGAAAATCTGCACGATCCCAATACTTTTATTTACTATTATTAGTAAGAAGAAGTAAAAAGAAGACAAATCTTTGTTAAAAAGTACAGAGTATTGCCCAAAGACATGGAATAAGCTCTCTTGTCCTGGTGGTATGAGGAAGGACGGCGCTGGTCTTTGGGTGTTACACAAGAAAAGGAATTGAGCCGGCGGCTAAACAAGGATTCAGTTAGTAGAAGGTCCGTCCAGCTTTTATCTTATTCTTTACTGTTTTTCTTTCTTTTCCTTCTGTTGTTTTGCTCATTGCATAGAAAATCAGCCCCCCCCCCCAGTTTTATGACGATTTACTTTTTCTTCAAATAACAACAAAAAAAGACAAAGATGTCTCCATCATGTTGCTAAGCTTTCTATTTGAGATGATAGATGTTCTCGTCGATGGGAAGCTTGCTCTTTGTACGTCCAACTAAGATGTTATCCACATGTTACTCTCTCGTTACTGCTGTTAGAAAAATTACTGCAATCGTGTCGAATTTCATTATCAAGTTTTCACCAGAAATATATGTATTGAGGTACACACAGACTAAGAAATGGTTCTTAGAAAATGGTTCCTTTGTGCTTGTATATATATATATATATGTGTCCCCTTTCCCCAAGTAATCATAATGAGAGGATCGTTTATTGCTTTTTGGATATCCTGTTAACACAAATACACACATAAAGACTTTTCGCTAAAAAACATTTTTTTTTCATATTCAAGGGACCCTAAAATATGTGTTTCTGATGGCAACTTAATTTAAAAAATCTGGCACGATCGTGATACTACTGTTACTAGGAATAAGAGAAAGTAAAAATCAGCTGCAGTTTGGAAAAATTCAATGACATAATACAAAAAAGATTAAACGGCGCACAAAAGTAAATGTGCTAGAGAGTTTTCCTCATCTCGTTTTGCCCTCATTGCCAGCAGTACTGTGGACCACTTCTATTTTCGCAGTCTTTATCACCTCCAATCCTCTAGAAAAGACTCACGTCAAAGTTGTGTTTCTTGGGAAATTTATTATTCTTGCGATAAAGCGGTGTAATCTTGAAACGTTAAGGAAGTTCTGAATTAAGAAGTCCTATGACTAGGATTTTTTATTCCTTAGTAATTCCTTCCTTCCCTTTTTCCCGCTTTTTCTTTCCTCACTGCTTTTATTTAGACTTCATACTTAATGTATGGCGAAATAACATTGTCCTCAATTCATAAATTTCATAGTTAAATTATATATTTTTAGAAAAAAAGTCGTCAAGTGAAACATTCACGCCACAGTCGTGTTATTATTCTAACTAGCTAATCCTTCCATCTAGGAACCAAACTAAAATGAACGTTTTAACATTTAATCCACGAACGCTAAAGGTTAAATTTTATACTTGTATGTCTAAAGGTCGGATTTTATACTTGTATACCTGATCTGTCATTATCTATTCTAAGGCTTTGATCAAACATTTTGATTGATTTTTCTTTCATTAGGCGACATTGTAATGAAATACTGATACCATTCCATCAATCTTATTTTACGACTCAACAATTAAAATGAATAACTGAAGAAATATTGAATGGAATTCGAACACAAACAATGGGCTTCAGTAAAAACTAGACTCAATTTAAACCAACCTCACTTATATAATGGATGTGAAAAGGGGAGAATTAGAAAGAATGAATTTAGCGAAGATGAAGAAGAAATAAAGTAGTAGATGTGCTGAACACTGTATAATTAATACAAGTACAAATTGCTAGGACTTTACTCTGTTAAAAGATTTTAGAGAATAAGGTACCAAAAGAGTAGTGAGAGAGAGGCAGACTGGCTGAGAATTAGAAAGTAGCATGTTTTCTGACTGGTATTGAAACTGTTCTTCTTAGGTCTAGCTCCCTCCATATTTTGGCCCAGATAGCGAGTCCTTCGGATCCTTACGAATCTTAATGATTCGAATCCCATTACATTTATAAACAAACCATTGTATTCATTTCTAAATGTGATATTTTTCAGGGCTCAGTTCTTAGCCGCATTCTTTTTATAACTTACACAAATGACATTCCTGCATTAAATATTTCTATTATTATTATTATTATTTTTTTTTTTTGGTGCAAAGGCACATATACATTGATATGGTATATTAAATGCTATCAGTTAATCGAAAATGTGAATTTACGAAATTTACATTTCTGTACTTTTTGGGGGGTAATTTCCCCACTACCATTATATTTATATTAAGGATAAACAGACATTCTGTACATGTACGAAGTAAATTTTGCCAAATTTATAGGTCTATATTTGATATTAACTAATGTGATATTAACTGTAACGAACGACCAAATCCGACTTCAATTAAAATGTTAATTTTTTGTTTTTGTTTTTTCAAATAAAGCCACTACCGATAGAGATATAGACATGAAGATGAACCGAGGTAAAGTCGGTGTGCTACATTCTGGGTTAAAAACTGGTATTCTGGAGTAAAGGGGGATCTGGAGTAAAACGATGTCCTTGCTGACTAAAAAGAGAATATTCTACTTTTTCTTAACGAGTATGATGCTCTATGCTGCTTAACTTTGGTCGTTGAAGACAAATAGTTCGCAGAAGATTCTAATAGTCTAGATGGATTTCTGGAGACACACCAATGGTATTTCCAGATTGCAGCAAGTACGATGGAATAGCCTAAATAAGGTGCCTCGAAAAAGTAGAAAATAATATTTTATGTACTACTATACAGACAAGGAAGTTTGTATATACCATGGCCATGTTAGATAAATGAGAAGTGAACGTTGGCCATGAAACCTGTTTGGAATATCGCCCAATAAAAGGAAGGAAACGAAGGCGTCCGCTGCGAACAACCTGGGCGGATTGCATTCCGAAAGCTATGTGGCCAGAATTCTCTGCGAAGGAGACTGGCAACAAAACAAAGTCGTAAAATACAAAAAATAAACAAACAAACAAAATTAGTTCACTAAGTGGGTTGCCGGGGCTTAGCCTTCCCTCGTATTATACAAAAACCTCCCTAGTTATTCACCATTAAGTTTTATAACAGTTGTTGATAATACTTGAAAAGTTTGTAGTACATAAATTTTCTCTCCATTGTAAATTACATAATATTTTCAATTATGTAAAAGTTTCATTATTATTTCACATTACTATTGTAGGAATGTTTGTCTGTCAGTCAGTTTGTTTCGTACTAGTTTAGAATTTATAATTAAATGTTGAAATAGCAAAACTATATAGTAATCTATATTTCTAGTACACTTAATTAAAACTTTCTGTAGACATCTCTGTTATTACTATAGAGAGCTTTTATACATTAAATAGGGAGAATATCTTTTAATTATTATTTAATTCTATTCGTAAAAAAGAATACTAACATTTAATGGGGCATATTTTGGAGGGACTATTTTTCTCTGAAATGGTAGTAAATAGAACAAAAGTGTGTACTTCTGGTTTTTAATAGCAGAATTGAAGTCATTATGATTTTTCAATAATATATATTAATATTATATATATAGCAGAACCACGCATTGCACTGAAGTGACTTTAAAGGAAAGCATAACGCTACTGTTCCCCCAGAACCTCCCCCCTAAAAATAAATTTTCCTAGGAAAATATCAGAAATAAAAGGGATTGGTACTTGTGTGTGTGAAAGTTTTCGAAGTTTAAAGCAAATTGTTGGAGCCGTTTTCGAGAAAATGAGACAGACTGATGCTGTGGTATTTTGCCTAAATAGAATACTTAATTTGAGCTTCCTGTGACTTTCCAGTTTTGAAATATTGTGTTACCAAACACACACACACGCAGACCTTTCACTAAAAACATTATTTCGTATTCAGAAAACCCTAAAACATGTATTTCCAGTGAAACTCGGTTTCGAAAATCTGGAATGATGGCAACACTCCCTCTTTCTAGGAGTAAGAGCAAGTGAAAATACTGTCACTGAAGTCTAGTCAGGGACTGGGAATTCCTAAGACAATAACTGGGTTCTATGTTTTCCCCCTATGAAGTCCCTTTCCATCCATAGAGATCTTCTTCCCAGACTGATCGACACATCCTTGAAAGAAGATGGCTCTTCCAGTCTTTAGAACTGTGGTTTTCCAAACTGGCTTCGTGGTTCCCTTGAAGAGACTCCACACTGTGAGTGTTTGTGTGTGTGTGAGCAGGATATCTCAAAAACAAAAAATCACTGTAAGCTCAAACTTGGTGTGCTGTTTAGGTACTAACACCGTATCTGAGGGCTTGGAGCAAAATCCATCAACCGGAAGTATCACTTTACTGAATTTATTTTTTCGGTTTTTCGCAGTTCTTCCAAAAACGGCCCCAACTATGTACTTTAAACTTCTTTACTATCTTCACATATAAATAACTATCATCTTTATTTTAACAATTATTTTCTGGGAAACTTGTTTTTTGCGTGGTGCTGGTGGAAGCTAGAACTCTTTTGGAGATCTTTTGAGACATGGTATAGGGGACAATAAGAGGGCGGGCGAGTTGACTAAAATGGAATTCTCACTACCATTTTGCAGTCCCGAGCCAGCAATAATCGTCACTAAGCATCATGCAACAGGAAGTCAAATAATGGAGGAATAGGGAACTGGAGGGGCATGGAAAATTGTCTCTAGGCTAAGAGATTAAAAAAAGTTATGAGACAGGGGGACTTGAAATATCTTCTCTTACGCAATACGGGTACAATTGAATGTCGTGGTAAGTTTATTTACTGTACACTCTGGTGTAGCCAATCATTTACACTAAATAGGCAGGATGTTTAGTCCATTACGTCAGAATTGTGACGAGAAAGTCAGTGCCTCCGCTTTATTAGGCAGTATCCCCGCTTTATACGAGGTTTCGCATATTTGGGAACGTCACACTTTCAGTGGAATGCTTGGGGGGATTTGAGATGAAAATTATCTTAAGATATCGTAGTCAGACCGGTATATTCCTGGGGGGGGGGGGTGGGCTTATTAGGAGCGTTTTTTTTGGATAAGAATTACATTGAGTTGAAAATTTTTTAAATTAATAAAACACGCCCACACTTTTATATACGAACAAATTACAAAATAGCATACATGGAATTCTAAAAATATAAAAATCCAAGCAAAATTCTAAGTAGAGAGATATTCCATAATTAATTGTATTCCAGGGAATTATGAAAAACAAAGACTGGGAAAACCACGATAACATTGTTGAGAACAAAGAAATATAATGCTTTTCCAAGAACTGATGATTTCATTTTTTTCACTGAATTGTTTTTCCATATCATACAATTTTTCATTTAAACTTGGTCTGCTAAGTGCAAAGATAACAACAGGAAGTCAAATAACCTATCACTTTTATACCTATACTTTTATTTGCAACATTCTACCGGTAGGAAAATTTATTATGGTATTTTTTGAGCAATCTGCGGCGGAAAATTCCATACTTATCGCAATTTTCCAGTTGTTCTCACATGGAAAAAAACTTTTTAATAATGTATCTTCAATAAATAAAATGTAAAAGATAAAAAATCATGAAATTAAAATAGAGAAAAATTAGAAGAGAAGAAGAAATAAGTAAAAAATGCTCAAAGCTAAATTAATTAGAATTTAATAAAGAACTCGCTAAAATAAAGTTTAAAGGAAACTTTAACAACAAAGAATATTATACAGTGATGGCGGCAGATAGACTAGCGGGGGGTGGGGATGTTGGTGGAGGGCGATGAGACGGGTAGAGGGAACACCATGGCCACTTTTAATATTAAGCTTTAATATTGCAGACCAACTCTTGGTGTCAGCGGCTCTCTCTGGTGGCGAAGGAGAGAACTTTAATAAAGAAACAATTTCTCCGACTGTATAACGTATCTTTCGTTAAGACATCTGGGTCCTTTGGAATGGGGTCGTGTCTATATTGCCCAAAAATTTATTATTCTCCATTCTGGCGTTCACTCAATCTCTCTCACTCTCTCTCTCTCTATGCCAAACTAGGTTTTCTTTACAATTAAAACAAAAAAAAAATTAATCAGCTGTTTTGTTTTAATAATTCTATCAGCTGTTTTAGAATTTTTTTTTTTATATCACTCTCTAATATATTTATGAATATTGGATGAAAGGAAGAAATAACTCTCTTTATTTTCGAGTGCCTGTTTGTAAACTCTGTTCAGAACAAAAAAACAAAAAGCGGATGTAACAAGTTTGTATCCTTACAGCAATCCCCTCATTGTTGATTGGCTAGTTTTTTAAAGGATGGAGTTTTATACTAAATCTTCGAAGAGGCAAAATCTCATACACACAGTGGATTGTAGATGTTGTAGGGGATTGCACTGCGACCTGAAAGATCTACTGTTCCCCCTAGAGCCTTCTCTAGTACACTGCCGGCCTCCAAGCAGTGTTCTCTAAGCTGCAGACAACACTGCCCGCCATCGGGCAGTGAGAGAAGCCACTGGCTCCTAGGAAGAGAAAATCTAAGGGCAGCAGCTGTATTCCAACCCCGGACCACCGCGCTGCTAAACCAACACGCTACTACTGATATAATCCCTTCCTTGTCATACACAGTAAATCAGTGCTGTTTTCTCTTCTGGCCAGGACAAAACCTGCATAGGATATTGGTTGGCTGACGCTTGAAGATGTAGTCTACAGTGATCAGTAAGAAGACCCTTGATCATGTGTTCGAGTACTTCTAAAGTCAGTATGGTGGGCGGATAGCTGTCAACAAAACTTTTTCGCCTGCCCTTGATGTTTTCACCCACCCTTTCCTATGTTCTTTGATGGTTGCAATACCACAGAAAAGTTCAGTCCCAAAAAAAAAGAATTGCTATGGAGCCTTCCTGGGCAAGGCGTTCTACCGCCTCCGTTTATCAACCTAGGTCCTTATCAGTACAGTACTTTTCCAGCTTTCCGAGAACCATTCAAATTTCAATATATCCAGTAAAAATGTTTCAAATAAAAGTAAAAGGTATATTTATGTGTACAGAAGATGGTCAAGCAATTTATAACAAAACCTTTGGAATTTTCCCCGCGATAATCGTAGAAAACTGCGTACAAAATTCAATAAAGTTTCATTTCCGGTTGATAGATTTAGACTGAATTATTCGTGTTGGATACGACTGTCTTATTTGGACGAAATGTCAAGTTTGACCTTCCTGTAATTTTACCGTTTTTTAGATATTTTGTTCTAACGTGCTAAAAAAACAGTTTTTCAACTCCCAATTTTCAAAGTTTGACATCATCGCAGTTCTTTCTCTCACTAAAGTAAGACAGAGAGAGAGAGAGTACCAATTATAAAATAACCAATCAATTATATAATATTGTACATAAACTATTTGAAAACCATGATATTATTAAATGCCATCCTATATATAACCGGCCACACTGCCCCTTTTTCATTCCCCCCTCCCACACACACTTACACAAAATACAACACAAAACACAAACTGTGGCAAATATTTCAATAACCAAATGCCAATTTACTGGGCACAACAACAAATCATACTATAATTGCGATATGAATTAATTATTAGCCGGCCAAGATGGGGGCATTAGATTTGTTGTCAAGGGCATAACTATATTACCATATAATCATGCATCTCTAAACTAGCATAATATATACATACATCAAACAATAGTTATGGCATATAAGATATGTTTGTGAAATTCTTGTACATATGTATAATCATGTATATTATAATATATATGTACAATAATTTGTTATTATATTTTGGGCCATTTATATATATATTTTTTGAACACATGCTGGTATAGTATTTGATGATTTGTAAACAGTAACAAAGTTTCTAGTTACGCCCTAGTTATCACATTAACAGACGTGCATAAGCTCCATATTCATACTAATGAACTTCTACTAATCTCTTCCCTATCAGTTAAATCTTATCTCTGGGTACAATTATTCTTATCTCTTTCTTTACTGATACGGGAGTCATCGTATAAAGAATTCTAAATCGAAGGATATCTATATAAGACTGTGTTACTTTCAATGTTGGCATCACTGTCATAAGTTTAAACAGCTGATTGACTACTGTTTCTATAATATACATTTTCTCTATTCTAATCTAATCTAGAAACTGCAATTCCTTTTAAAACCCACCAAGTCACTAACAAGAGTGTACATGACATACCTAATCTAATATGCATAACCTCTATTACTCATGCAAGAGTTCTTTTCTAGAAATCTGCTTTTTGAAAGAACTGCCTTCAATGAAACCACTTTTGGTTTCTGAAGGGGGATGAAAGAAGTTGAAATTCATCTTAGTGCTTAAGTAATAATTCAGTGTAAGATGTATAAATTGTATGAACTTTTACAAGTTCTGTGAACAATTCAAAAGTTGTCTGACTTGTAACACGCGGAACGGCTTCTCGTAACTTCAACGCCAGCACTTAAATCTCATATTGATCTCGTATTTATAAGATAGACGAGTCATTGGTAAAAGAAAGAAACCTGCAATCCTAAAAAGTGGCCTGTTATATATATGTTCAGGTCTACGTTCATCCACATATTGGGCCAATTATAACTTGAAACTATATGAAAAAAGGGCCGCCTTTCAGCCCCGATCTTGCATTTTTTGGTTGAACCTCTCAAGAAGTCGTTAATTCATTTATAAATTAGGATGTAATCTATTTTATTGCCCTAGACAAAAGCAATATTTACACTCAATTTCAGATTCAGCTTTCACTTTAATTTGGGAAAGAATCACTGTTTTCCAGGGTGAGGTTTATGCTCTTCTTTGTTGCCTTTGGGTGAGATACATAACACTAACTTAAAAGGCGTTTGTATCTGCTCGGAAAGTCAAGCTGCGTTGAAGGTGCAGAGTTTATGTGTCTTCACTTACAGGTTGATACTAGAATATTATAAAAGACTGGAAGAGCTTTCTTCAAAGAAGAATGCCAAATTAGGTGCCTCTCTCCCCTTTAGGGATCCCGAGCCTATTTTTTGTGTGTCTTTAGGGACGAGTCTGTCAAGTTTCTAGTCATGGATGGTTGCACATTCACTGTTTCATAGCATTACGTTTACCAGAGGGAAAACGGTTCTTTTCCTTTGCGACAACTCTTATCTGATGTATGTTTGTTTGGTCCCTTGAAGGAGTGACGTAAATGCCGTCATTTCACAAGTATCGAAGAAGTGGACAAATAAAACTACTGTGCAAAACTGGGTTAACTTTCAAAACAAAGAATATTTTTTAACTGGTATAAAAAAAAACTGATAGAATGATTGGGACAAATGTCTAATAATTTGTATTTGGGGATTATGTCGAAAAAATAGGTAAATTGTTGTTACTGAATAGGTATTTGAATTTTTTTGACATTTTCTCGAAAACGGTTACAAGGATTTTTCTAAAAGTTGAAATGCTTGTTGTATAGGTAGGAATGCATCACTTTTATTTAATACTTTTTTCTACATAAATTGTTTTTAGCTGGTTCTGAAGAATCGGAGACGTTAAAATTCAAATGTGTTTGTACATTATTGGAGCATTCTCAACCTGCGTTCGTTGTTAGGTGGCACTTGCCCCCCCCCCTGCCGCGTCTATATTTATGTTTCGGCACAAAATTTGTTATTTTATATAAATTTGTATTAAGTGGAGTTAGTGAAAGTCGTTTGCGAGTTTCACAGCAGAATCTGTACAACTCCGAATGCTTCAGTAGCTATATTGATCGATATATTTAGAAGCTAAACTTGACTCTTCATAATAATAGATAGCTTGTTTCCCGAATGGCTATTTCCTTCAAGATTGCTGGTTTAAATGTTAATTTAAGACTAACTGAGGCGGGTTTTTATATACGTTTTTTCTACTCCCTAGTGACAGGAGCTCGGCACAGATTCTAAGCGGAAGTTTGGTTCGTTCTCAAAGTTGTTAACCATTCAGCCTAGATAAATGTGTAGTTGAAACAGGCACGAACCGCTGATACGGCTTGTATCAGCAAAATGAGGTCTCCAATGCAGGATAGTCATTGTGGCGAATTTCCCGAATTCTTGTTTATTCCATTAAAAAAGAAAAATTAAAACAGAATTTTCGGAATAGAAGAATCCTTAGCCGTTATTTGCTTGATTTTTATTATCAATGTTTAGACGCAACAATCAAGATAAAAGAAAATGAACACAAGAGTATTCTTGAAGAATTCAGGATGTCAAAACCAAGTTTTCAACCACAAAGCACGAAGATTAACGTTAAGATTTTGTAAACTTTAGAGTTTTGAGGGGGGGGGGGTGATATAGTGTGTGTGTGGGTGGGTGGGGCATGTAAGGGTATAAGCCATAGTTTTCATAAGAAGACAACGGAATATAAATAGCAGTTGTCTAAAACAGTTTTGTAAATGCCAAAAAGGTGGCCGTAGATCCTCCGCATCTTTCTACTTGTTCAAGAGAGTGGAGTTGGCTGGCAGAAGATTTGTGTAACGTTAGATTGTGTGTATGTGTGTGTTAGTAGTTTAGAGTAGCAAGTTGGCTTAATAGAACACCTGGTACCTCCCCTACCAGATGGCAGTAAACACAAGAGTTTTAGCATAACCTCAAGCAACCTTCCACCTCGCCACCATCACTGACGCAAGAGGACGAGTAGGAAGGTTTCCACTTTCATAACAATATAACCTTACACCTAAAAATTTTTTCATTCCCTCATACACACTAACAAATACATACAAAAACACATATAATAATGCTTGTTTGTAACACTTTCTAATCTACATATGCGACACACACACACACACACACACACACTACATCCACCCATCCAAGCGTACTCCCCCAAATATGATAGGACCAAGATATTTTGCCTAGCCCACCAAAAACTACCCCCTTCCCCCATTATACTGGACAAACTTGAAGTGAATGGTTTGTGTGTGCCTTCATAGATTTTATAAATTGCCTCCATCTTAACAACCTATCTCACCCCCACCTTTTCCTACAATCTTGCCGTACTAACTTAAAAGACCACTCTACATCGCTGTTGAACGTCGTCATTCCTTATACTATTACGTCATCAATAAATCATAGCTTCGTCATCATTTTCTTCACCGTTCTCCTTTTCTTCACCTTCTCTTTCACTCTCTCTCTACATCTTTAGTTCCCATCACTAGACACTACTAAAGTTTGATGTAGAGCCACCAGTAAAGTCATCAATCCACCACCATCTTCAAAAATTATTTAGGTAATCATTTTTTTTACTATTTTTTTTTTCGCACACACTTTGTAAAATGAGAATTTTTTTTTTTTTCTTTTCTCTCGCTTTATTGCATGTATTTTTCTTGCCCGCGGTCTCACTCAAAAACACATTCACTTAAGAAATTCTACATATATTATACAGAAAATTTAGCATTTCCCAGAAATCTGGTCCAAAAAAAAGAAATGTGGTAGGCACACTCCCATGACCTTCTCTTATTCTCTAGGTGGTGAGGGGATAAGTGCCATCCAACCTACCAACCGCGGCAGTTAGAGAATGACTGACATTGTACAGAGCGTCAGTAACATTGAACAAACACATTCGAATTTTAGTGTCTCAAATTTCTCAAAACCACCTTAAAACAATTTTTGTCAGAAAATTGTTACAAATAAAACTGATAGGATTTGTATCTGTGCAATCAGTATTCCATGTTTAAAGGAAACCGTTGTAGCTGTTTAAAGGAAACCGTTGTAGCTGTTTAAAAAAAACAATTAATTCTGGTTAACCGATTTTTTCAAATTTGGAATTCTATCAATGCTTTTAATGTATATTAATATTTTGTACATGCAATACCCCCGGAACACCTGAAAAATCAATTTTCCTTGTAAAATGTTTCACATAAAACTGACAAGTATTTGTATGAATTTTTCCGCGGCCATTTTCATGAAAACCACTTGAGTTCCCGGATGTTGCGATAATTATTCAGTAAAATTGTAATTCCGGTCATGGACGTAGATTGTTAAAGGGTGCAGACGGAAGCCGCTATCCCCCACCCTAGTGCTAGGAAATAATAAAAATATTTAAATATATAATAATATTATTTAATGAAAAGTAAAATTGGCCAGTTTATCAGAAATTCTAATATCGATAGTTGACATTGAAATTTTTGTTGAAGTTATTTATTTATATAATTCAAGTTGGATGCATAGAAAATAATTGAAGTTATATATCTCTAACTATCATCCTTGTTTATAATTAGTAACAGTATGTACATCTAAACAGACAAATATATAAACGTAAGATGTCTAACATTAATGTGATTGGATGCGCAATGCTGGATAACATCTATAGTAAATTTTATCCGTCATAGCATGCTTCATTTTGTTGGTTCTGACCGGTTTCGGATTTTCATCCATCGTCAGAGTAAGGCTCTGCAATCAATTGATTGAACTACAGCTGACTTAACTCGAAACCAATCATAGATCCACAGTCGCCAAAAAAAAAAAAAAAATTCCAGTCACAGAGAACTACAAAACATGTATTTCTCAAATAAGAAAACTCTGTTACAGTTGCAATACTTCCTTTATTTACAGCTGTAAGAGAAAGTAATAATCCTATTTATATAAAATATTTTATAGGTTTTTAGTTAATTTCTTTTTAAAACTTTTTACATTTTAGTGGGGGGGAAACTTTGTATTTATAGATTGTTACGTGCACAAGGAGGCATTCATTTTTATTTTAACACGATTTTAACATTATTAGAAGGTGCACGCAATATTTAATATATAATAATTATTCCCTATCATACCATTAACTAAAAGCAGTGTTGGCAAGAAAATTCAACAGACACTAAACAAAAAAAAAAAAATGTGCCGAATAAAGAAGAAGAAAATTAATCTTAAGATTTATAAATTTATTCAACCAAATTACCCCAAGTGGAAATTTATAATGAAGTTGTCAGATTATTGTTTGTAACTTAATTTGATTATAAGTTGCTTTCTGAAACTTTGACTATATTATCCTGCTTCTTATGACTATATATACAAAATGGTGTCCATTAATAAATGACGGATTTTGCGATATTAAAATGTGCATACAATTATATAGATAATGACAAATATTTCGTACACTTCACATTGTATTCATATTTCCAAACATTAATATACAGGTGATGAAGGGACCAACTAAGAGAAAGTAAGAAAAAACAATACTCCTATATGAAATGTTTACCCAACTTTCTCTACTGCGATCAATTTTATCTTTACTAGTTTAGTACTCAGCACTTAGCAGGTACCTAAATGTGATTACAAAGGTAGCTCGTCAGTCTGCAGCGCCGCGTGTGACGCTAAAATCAATACATTTTTCCGAGAAAATTCTTTTAAACTGAATTATTTATTGATAAATCTAACTTAATCGACAACTTCTGAGTGTGAACCCTCCTTTTTGTAAAGAATTCTACATCATTCTTGATAACCGTAGTAGTGCAATTGAATGTGTAGACTATTGGGAGAAATGGTGGAAAAATATAAATTATGATTTTGTAAAATATATTAATAGAAATATATTTAATATTGATTTATTATTTAGAGCAATATCAAGCCTGGGTTTTTTCGATGGTTGGGTGAAAACTATAATAAACTGTTAGGAAGGTAGAATACCTTTAGTACAATAAAATGGAATTCCCCTTCCTTTCTCTCTTCAGTAGAGGGAGGGATTATATATGTAGAGCCTCATATAGGGAGGATCAAATTTTTATGGTTCAGAAAAAGAGTGCTCATTGTCGATTGATATATGTGTTTAAAGTGCAATAAGAAATTCAAGGCCCCAACCTTCAAGTTAAACACATTTAAGATTGTAAGTTTGTCAAAGTATCATAATTGTTGCGTAGTATTATTATTATTTAAAGAATGAGATTTGATATGTAGACTGTATTTATTTTTTAATTGTATATTATATTTCTTTTTATGTTTATTCGTTTGCTTATTTATTATCCCTTATAGATTCAGGTAAACACAGACCCCACGAGATCCCTTTAGAGAAGATTTAAATTATAAATGATAATTATTTAATTATTAATTAAATTTAACCCCCAATACAAATAATATAACATATGGCACCCCCATACAAATAACATTACAGCAAATGAGCGCACAAAACGAGATTGTGGCAATTTATCGTCAGATAAAGAAAGAGGTCTATGGAAAACTTCTGAAGAAAATATGTTGGAAATTTTGTGAAAATATTGTAATGGATTCTAACCCTCTGAAGTGGAAATTTGCCACACAAGCGCTGGACTCTACGTTGTCAATAGTGGCCTTAGTGAGCGCCAGCATCGTGGCCTCCAGCGCACTTGAAATACGCCATAACTCCTTTGCTGGTCTGGAATTGTATTCAACTCCCCATCGATGTGGGCAACTCTAATAAGGTCTCACTAACCTGGATGCAAACGCAGGGGGCAATGAGAAAGCGGACGAACGGACGCGAGAAGATTCAAATATACCACAGTGTTCCCAGGACAGTGACAAAATCAGCGTAATAAGAAAAACCGGTAATCCAAATTCTAGGTGACTTTACAGAATGGTTATTTTTATTTTTTTTTTGTGTGTGTGTGGGAGCGGGACGACTTTTAACGATTTTTCTTTAAACTTGGAATGAAATATTTTGGGCAAGTTTTGGATAATCTGTGATATAGACTTTACTGGCCGCGCTGCCATCACAATGTCATCATACGCAGTAATCCTTTTACCCAGAAAATAAAAAAGTATAATTCTAACCACTTATATGCAGTGCTAAAGACCATTGAAACCTAAAGGTAAACATCAATAAAAATTATAGTCAACATGCTGGGGGGGAGGGTGGAGGGATCACTAAATTAATAGCCACACTAAAATGGGTTTGTTTCATTAGTGTTCATTAATTTGAACTAGTGTAATTGATGTTGGACCACCGAACTAAGTGTGAACCGTTACAGCTGTGTAAACAGCATTCTGTTTACGTCACAACATCTTAGTATTCATGCCTGAAGGTCAGCTCTGTAAGCATTGCATAGCAGCTCGGGCCCCCTTACTCATCCCTTCTCACTCTCTTTCACTTTCACTCTGGGTTTCACCCTTGTAAGTTTCAAACACCATTTTCGTCCAGTGTTAATAGACTCAATCCTAACCAGCACTTCCCGCATCATATAGCCGGTCAACTAACTAACCAACCAGCCAAGGCTGGAGATCATTGTTTACTAATTTGTTATACAGATGTCCCACCCCCTTAAACTGTTGACAATGTAAACAACACCTATTTATGTTAAATTAACATTATCAAACAATCCCCTAGTACCTAGTAAATCGTCTACTTAGATTATGTACTTTCTGTGTTTATAGGTGGTTTTTCCATTGTGATTACACTGCAGATTGTAAACAGGAAGTATTGCGTACAGGAACTTTTCAAAAATTGACTTCCCACCGGAAATAAAAGTTTATTTACATATTGGTTGGTGTAGCTTTTCGATTAACTGCAACGATTTATTTTATAACTTGCACAGTAAGAACACATACACCTAGGCCCATCTGAGGTTTTTTTCTTTTATTTTTGTACCCACTACCACCGCATCTGACACAAATTTGGGATCAATGTACCACTATCCCTTTTGATCTCTTCATCGAAACACTAAATCTTTGCTGGAAATCAGGACACTTTGTTTTCCAGACCGCTTCTATCTTCAAAAAGATGGTTTGGCCATGGGCAATTGCCTAGCACCTGCTCTGGCCAATATCATCATGAACAACCTTCTAGACACCGTCCTCCCTATATCCTTGACACCTCAGTTTCACATATATTTAAATATGTAGACGATTTATTCCTCATCGTCAACCCCAATGACATTTCCCTAATCTTACACCATTTCAACTCTTACCACAGCAGGCTCCAATTTACAATCGAAAAAGAACAAAACAACAGCCTCCCCTTCCTCGACACGATCATAATCCGGAATCCAGACAACACTTTAACTTATAACTGGTACACGAAACCGACTTACTCAGGACGACTTCTTCACTACTTATCTGACCACCCTTTCCACCAAAAAGTCAACACTGCAAAAAATTTAGTGAACCGGGGCCTTTCACTCTCCCATCCCACCTTTCACAATGAAAACATCAAAAAATCGAGGAAAATCCTGTCCTCTAATGGTTACCCTTCACACATCATAAACAATATAATCAAAAAAGCATTGACACCAGCATTACACACACCACACACTAGTAATTCCATCAACATCACGAATGTACCTGTCAACAGATCCCTAACACACATCCACTCTCTCTCCCAAAAAATAAACAAATCCCTCAAAAAGCATATCCCCAATCTCATCACAGGCTTCACCACCACTAATAAACTTTCCAAACTATATACCAAACTAAAAGACCCTATCCCTAAACTCAACAAAACCCACACAGTATACAACATCAAATGCACTACACCACTTTGCAATGCCACGTATGTAGGAGAGAGCTCACAATACTTACACAAAAGACTAAAACAACACAAATATGACATCACCTCCAAAAAAATAGACAGCACAGCACTTTCCAAACATGCATTATCCCTAAATCATTCCTTTGACCTGCAAAACCCATCCATTTTAACAACACAACCTAATCACACAAAACGCCTCCTTGCAGAATCAATACATATCCACCTACAACCCAATCCCATAAACCACAAAAAAGACAAAGAAGTCATCTCATCACTCTACAACAACATCCTCCACTCCATTAAGTAGACATAATTGCATCCACCCAGCCCTTAGCGCCATCACCCTACATATTTTCCCCTGCTAATTCCCTTTTCCCCCTATCTATTCATCAAACTATTCCCATTAATCCGATCCATATTGCAATTAGCTTAAAATCCTTATTTATTAAAAATTTAATTAAAAAATTACATATATGTATATATATATAAATATACATGTTTCTTATATTTGTCCTAATTCTTAGTCCCTTCACTCCAACAATTCCTAACGGTACTTCCCCCCCCCATCACTTCCCCCGGTGTTCCTTCTCAACCTTTCACTGGTAGTACACGCATAACCACAGTAATAATTGAACTTGTAGTGATAGGGCATACAAATTTTCCCATTCTAAGGTCTGTAACATTTCCATAATTTTTCTATACGAGTATCTGTATTTACCTTTGTATTTTGGTTTAGTTAGTTTTCCATTACAATTTTTTTTTTATGTTTTTGTTGTTGTTCTGTTAATGCAAGCTAGATTTTTATGTATATTTTTTCCTTTATAGATAGCCCCTGAAGAAGACAAACAATGTTTGTCGAAACGTCGGGTTACTAATAAAAAACACTTAAGAATTATTTTGGTGTTTTCTTATGATGGCCGATCAGCCAACCAACAGATACTTCTGATCATTTCTAACGGCCAACAATTACTACAATTTGGTTAATATATAATAGTCAAAGCATTGATAGATTCCAAATTTGAAGAAAATTGGTTAACCAGAAGTGCGCTTTTATGGGATAGGTTTTTAGAGTTAGTGTGTATACATGCATAACCCCCTTACCAGCTTTCTTTTTGGCCAGCTCAATTAAACATTGTAGACGTTGCAATTTAAAAGAAAATTTGTTTAATTAAATGATATTAATTGGAGTAAGAAAAAGTCTTTGAAAAAGTGTCTAAAAACAGCTCTTCTTGTATTCAGGGACCCTCAAAATGCGTTGAAAATTTTCCTCTGAAAACTCGATATCAAAAATTTGACACGATTAAAAATATTTCCTCTTAATGTCGTTCATAATACCTATTTTGTCGGGCCAATAAAAGAAACACAAATTTTTATTTCTCATAGAAACCCAGTAAAATTAGAAAAATTAAAAATATCAATTAAATGATAAAATAATTAAAAAAAAAAAAAAAAGACAGCGAACTTTGTTAGATTTGAACTCCCATCCTCTCTCTAAATCCATCAAACACTAAACGATTTCTCAAACTGTTCAGCCAACCGCCAAGCAGGGCTGCCAAACCAACTCACCAAATAACACCAAATATCCCAATTTATTTTCTTTCTCTCTCTGTCTGTCAAGCCTGGCACACCAGACCACACGCTCTGATAGATTATTACTTCTTTTTCCACTCTTTAGACTGGAAACATTCTGTCAAATAAAATACCTAAACTTTTTTTGTGCCAGTCCGCACCCCACCTTCCGGCTAACTTTTTAAATTAGTATGAGAAAAGTGAAAAAAATCCAGTCTCATGTTTTATCTTTTTATTGGGTTGTCAGCGCCCAATTAGATTTTGTGTGTGCAATTTTCTGTTTAATTAAAAAAATTCATTTTAATTTATATCGAGATATTTTCAATTTTATTTGAATTTCTTTCTTTATTTCTTTCTTTTCCTGAGGCATTCATTTTAGGAGGACTTTGGGAAACTCTGACGTGAATATTCTGCCTTCTTTTTTTTTAAAGTACTCTTTACTTTTTTTACTTGCTAGTAAATTTCTAAAATATAAAATTCAGAATTTCTAATTCTAAAATTTCGTTCTAAAATTTCCAAATTGCATTTTCATCGGAAAACCAAATTTTGAATTCTCTAAGTAAACATAAAAGAAAATCTGGAGTGAAACACTTACACAACTTTCTCTACAGCTATTTTCAGAAATGGCTAATTTGCTTCACACATACAATTCGTACCAAATGTTTAGTTTAATGAAATCTATCGATGTTTTTGTAAAGACAAAAACATTCCTATTAGTTTCTGCGAATTTTCCTTAACTGCTGTTAAACGATGGATTGAACAGCGGAGCATAGAAAAAAATGGGAGTAGCTATGGAGTGACTTACTAACTGACAAACGGAGTTCTTCCCATCAACCTTGATGAAATTAAAAATGGAGAACTTTAAAATCAACTACAAGCTGACTCAAATCATCTCTGGAAATGAAAAAATAGCTGCCTATCTCCATAGATTTAACATCACCTTGAGTCCTGTCTGTTCCTGCAACCTTGTCTCATCCCAAAGTGTTGACCATTTCCTCTGGGAATGCAACAGCTTATTGCAAGCGAGACAACTTTTCCTGCAACATGTGGTCACGCATGGTATACATTGGCCTCCAACTAATCAACGCTACTCCAGCCAGAATTGATCTTGGAATTTAATAAATTTGTAAAAACTACTTTTAGTTTTTTGGATAGCTAATTCTGCTCGTTATATGGGACAATATAAATATCTGGAAGATCCATATTCATATAAATCTTATTAAAAAAAAATAATATAAATAAATAAATAAATATAAAAATTAATAAAAAAATTATAAAAATAAATAAATAAAATAAAAATAAATAAAAATTATATATACTTACATATATATGTACGTATGTGGAAATGGCTAAATTTTGTTCCCTTTTGCTTGAATTCATAGTATTTCAATTTAATCTTGTTTGTACTTCTCGTTGTAATACTCTATACAAATAAGTAGAATTGTATAAAAATATTTAGAACTTTGATAGTAATATTGATAATAATTGTAGAAATGTGTCCACCATCAATAAAGTTACTTTTGTCTTATACTAAACAATTATATCCTAGAATTTTATCCGACGTAGCATGCGTATTATTCATTTTGCTACGGCGGATAAAATACCAGACGTGTCCAGCATTGCGGACCCATCCACATATTCAATTATGTCCTAAACAGTTAAAGATCTGTGTATAATTGCATGTAATACGTTAGTGGAGCATGCTGACAATTGTCTGTGAAACACACACCCCAATTGCTAAAACCACTTTTTTTGGACTCAGGTGACGTCAAAACAGATATAAAACTCTATATCGAAAATCTGACCGCAATATTTCCTAACATAAGTGGAAGTAAAAAGCATATTATGATTAATAATAAATACTTTATTTTTATATTAATAGTTTTAAACTTAGGTGACGCTATACGTACAGATATCATTTTTTATACCAAAATCAATATAAAAAACTAAAGAAAAATGACCCCCCCCCCCCAATAAAAAATTTATCAGAAATGAAATGTTAATAAAACGCTGTTATGATGAAATATACTGGGGTACCCCTCATCCTGGAGGGACGTCAATTCAGTTTCTCTTCAATTTAGAATTTTTACCAATTATTATTAAATATTTTTGTTTAATTAAATTTAATTAGGCAATGATATTTTTTTCATTGCTTAATTAATATTGATAAATTTAATTACATACATAAAATGAATTATGGATGCTGTTTTAATTAATGAAATGCAATAGTCAACATATTTTTTGTATAATTTGATGTATTTCTAATTGTATTTTTACACAATTAGAAATACAGCCCTGGAGAGTAACATGCTGGAAACAAGAAAAGAAGAACTGGTATGAAACACTCGCACACTTCCTATTGTGTTAATACATATATATATAAAATGACAAATTTTCATTTAACTTCAAATAAATAAAAAATTTCCCCATTGCTTTAAAAAAACCTCTTTAATTGTCTTGATCATAAATTTTTCATAATTTTTTGTCAATTTTTTTTTTATTTTCTCTTACTCCAAGAGAGAGAGAGAGAGAGAGAGTATTACGATCGGGTCAGATTTTCGATATCGACATTTCACCGGGAATACATGTGTTGCATCGTCTTGCCCGGTTGTGCCTGCCGAGGTAAAACTTCTGCTGGCGACCGCGTCGTCCTACCAGACGTCCTGGTTTTTCCCCCTTTTAATTCCCTCCCGCCAATTCTTTCCCGCGTCTCCTGACGTTGGTTTCCCCTCCGCATCCACCCTCTTATCCCTGGTTAATCAATTATTTTCTTCACTTGTGATTTGGCTCGCTTAACGTGCATATATGTGTATTTGTTCTCTGCGTCAGAATCTTTGCTGCTTCATCATTAAGTTTCACCGCCGCCACGGGTGTGTTGAAAGTACATAGGCCTTTCAACCAGCTTCCGAGAGGTCTTATTTGCATCAACGAACGCACACTTCCGTACCGCTCATTCACTAATTACCTTTCCCGCATCTTCCTTTCATACACACCCATACAGGAACATATTTACACATATACACAGCCTCCTTTATACCCTTTTACGCTTCCTAGCGTCCTTCACAGCTTCTTCGGTTCAACATACGCTTCTCATTCATCATAACCGCATCTTCAAGTTAAGCCAATTAAAACTTAAGTGCTTTGGTAATTTTCAATTGCGTGCTTCATTAAGCCCCTCTTACACTTCCGAGTTCACGCCTACGCGCATACAACATCTTTTGAGGATCCCTGAGACCAAAAAAAGTGATTTTTAGAAAATGGTCCGTTTATGTGTATGTAAGTATTTATTATGTGAACAGCATGGCTCAATACGAAAAACTTAAAAAGTTCAAACTTGATATACCGTTTAGGATTCACCATCAAATCCGACAGCAAGTTGTTGGTCAAAATTCCTTAACAGGAAAAACCTTTTTACTGTTTTTTTTTTCTGCAGTTTTTTGTGATTTTTCTCAAAAGTGGCTTCACCGATTTCTTTCAATCTTTATGTATCAATTACACATACAGAGAGCTACAACTTTTGAAATATTTCTCTGGAAAAATTCATTTAAGGTTACTTTTTTGTAAACTATGAACGTGACCTACTCATACAAAGAGATTCAAATTTTATTTAAAACATTTCTCCGGGTAAACTCATTTAAGATTTAGTGAGTGGAAGGGTTATGTTTCCCTCTAAAATGGGTATCTTTTTTCTTTCTTTTTTTGAGGGTTTATGCACTGCCACTATCCACTGATCTATTGTACCCTCTCTGGTACAAAGAGCGTGCACATCTACCAGCACCACCTCCAAGTTGTAATCCCAGAGGGTCTAGGTGGGTATTTTCGCCTCTCCCACTCGGTAACAACCCAGGCTGATGAATCTTCTTTGGATGACCGCGTCGCAGTCGGTTAGGAGATGTATTGGAGTTTCCTCCATCTCCCCACAGAATCTGCATGTGCCATCATTTTGTAGGCCCAACTTCCTGAGGTGTCCCTGAGTCTGCAGTGCCCCGTGAGAAATCCAAGTGGGTATCTTAGTTGATTGTACCATCTAGACAAAATTAACTATAAATAAATAGGGTATAAATTCCGAGTTTCAAGAAAATTAGCATTTTTTCTGAACAGCTTTTATCAGTTTTCGTGATTTTCTCCATAAAAATGCAGTAAGAGAAAGTTGAAGTGAGTTTTTCACATCAGATTTTTTATATTCTCCTACTTACTGGTGGGAGGAACTGGTATTGTAAGAGAAAGTATTGCGATCGTGTCAAATTTATCGCAAAAAAAAAATTTTTTTCGCTAACGCCTATAACGATTTTGTTTAAACTTCGTATACTATCTATAAACATAAATGCCCATCACTTTTATTTGAATTTTTGTTCTTGGAAAACTGATTTTTCGAAAACCATAAATGAAAAGTCTTCCCAGCATTTGTCACATTGAAGACCATTTTGTTTTCCAGGGTGTGTCTTAAAAAACTAACGTGTGAGCGGTTTCCTACTTCCCCATTACATTTATATTATGATTTTTTTTTTAAACGCTTGAGTGATAACTTATTGCTTTGATGAAGATTGGCCAATTAGAACTGTAATAACTGCAGCAAGAGAAAGTCTGTGTGGGAGTGTTTCACAGGAGAATTTTTACTTTCTCATACTGCAGTAAGAAGAAGTATTTGTTTTGTATCCATGTTCAAACTGCTCGTGTGTGCCGTAGTGCTCTAAAAATAAATAATGAGATTAAAATAAATAAATAAAGAACAAAATATTTTCAATTTTGTATGTTTTTGTGCGTGTTTGTTTGCCTAGTGATGATTCGGTGGCGCATGTTAAGAAAAAAAATGGGTGTATCAACTAAATTACGGCTTTGACACACGTGGAGACTTAGTTGTCATATAAGCCGCAAGTTCTTGTCATTCAGTCAATATGAATATAACCACGTATTGTAGCCATGTATTTTAAAATATTGCCACGTGTAGTTAGTTGGCTGTTCCGCTAGTTGGTGGGGGTAGAATAGGGAGGAAGGAACAACCCACGTGATAAAAATTTGTTTGTTCAGCTTTTCTTTCTAGTTTCTTTTTTGTTTCATTTTCCTAGACTCTATTCATATTGCCATTACAAATAATATTAGTCGGGGGGGTTAACCAAAATGCGTTCTTGGCTGTTTTACTTTAATGAGTATTGAAAATTAATGAGAAGGTCATCGATAGCTTGATGCTGAAAGGCACAAGAGCTTAGGACTAAGAAGAAAAACAACAAGAGTGTTAGATATAAGGCACCAGTTTATTCTTCTAAATATAAATCCATGGTTATTAATCACGTCAACCCATTTGTTTCACAGTAAATTCATAGTGTTGCTACAAACAAACAAGCAGGATGAGAAAAAAATTCAAACTGCAGTTCATTAATTTTTGAGGCGGCCTGACGCAATGTGTATGGCCTTGTATTATCTTGCTGGAGAAGAACTTTTTTTTCTGTTGACTAAAGTGGGGTACTTTTTGGCCTCAGCAGTATGGATAGCCTGTGCTGAATAGAGTTCAGACGTGATAGGCATGCCTATCGGGAACCAACTCGAAACGCATCACTCTTTCAAAGTACCACTACACACAAATGTTTTCTTTCTAGGCACAATAAGACCAGGCATAACCCACTGTTTTTGCCTGTTTGGATTTTTAAATATACCAACTTTTCATCGCGCGGCAATTCGCTTTTGTAAATGTAAGTTTAGTGCATGGACTTGAAACTGGAAGGTTCCCAGTTCGAGTCCCGCCTATAACTGCGAAATTTTATGTTTGTGTAAAAAATGTCAATATTAAAGTAGTTGCTTCCGTCCCCGTCACGACATCTAATTTGGTAGTTGAACGTTAAGTCTGCCTGAAAAATAGGCATTACATTATACTTTTATAGGAGAAAATTCCTAAAAGCTCCAAAATTATTTTCTGAAGACGCACCTCTGATTAATGTAGCACCCCGGAACGTCTGAAAATCAATTTTCTTAGCGCCTCAAAACATGTATTTCCGGTGAAAACAATTTAAAAAATTTGTCATGGTCGCAATCCTATACCCTAGGAGAGTAGGAAATGGTAAATAGGTTGCCTAGGAAGACAGACAAACAGACGTTCAGGTTAAATTTGCCGTAATAAACTTTTACTTACCAGAACTACTGGCAGAGTTGCCGGGCCCTCCTACAGCAGGCCAAATTTTGGACACAATTGCAGTAAAATTGCTATCCGAATAAAGGCTCTCCTTGAAAGAGAGACATTCAGAATGGAATAGCATTAGCCTTATTAATATTATATTTGTCTGTGGGAAGGGAAATCCTACGCTATCCAAAGCCTCACTGGGCCCATATAGCTACCCCAAGAAAAACAACAACAAGCCGGGTTTAGAACAAAAATCCAGACCCGGATCTAATCCATCTAAGATTCACCGCAGTCCGAATAAATCGCGGTCGGACAATAAGCGGTAATAGCCTAAGATCTTCCACAGACATCCTATTCCGACCAAAGGTCCTGACCTAATTTCCTCACAACCCAAGCAATCAGTCATGATTGTCACAACCCAAGATGGATGGGTGTTTTCTCCTCTGTCTCACAGACTCTACAAAATGGATCTGGCATTAGCCCCATTATGTAGCGATGTCTCCTTAAACCACAATGTCCAGTAAGAGATCCAACCAGATGCCTGAGAGCGCTCCGTGAAAAACGCAGCAACGTCTCACTAATGGCCTTGTCCGGACCGCCGATGAGCATTTTGGACTGCCGAAAACCAACTGAGCTCATCCATAAGGATGAATGCTGTGAAGCTGTCCATGTCTGGAAGCCTGCCAGACATGTGCCAGAAGACACGCCAACAGCAGGCTCGGGACCAATGAAAGGAAGAGAGGCGCCTAACCTATCCACCTTCTCTAATTTGCAAGCCTATCTAATCAGCGCCTAACCTAATTTGCAAACCTATCCACCTCCTCATTCCTAAAAATTCCCATGTGACCTGGCACCCAGACTAGAAGCACATCCTTCAGAGAAGAAAGCTCTTCCAGTCTTTTAGAACTAGCATTAGCCTTTCTCTAAATTATTGCTACATTATAACAATTCAAAACCATTTCTAAGAACTGATAAATGCGTTTCAGAAATTCTGAGAATATTTTACTAACGCAGCACTTAAGAGGAAAAGTTATTGTTCCAGCTTTTAACCCAGAATCATTCTAAAAAAAATCCATTCTTCTTTCCATAGCAAATATTTAACGTAATCTTCTTCATAATTTATCCTAGGTGGGGTACCGTAGTACTCTTTGTCTGGAGGCAGGGATTAGATGATTTTTTTTTTAATAAAAAAATTGCCCCACTAGTAGAAGCAAAAGGAGGAATCTGGCAGAGAAAATGTAAGATTGAGCAGGTAGTGGGCCCATCCTGTTCAGATAAATGATATAGTTTTGTGGTTGGTTGGATGATAGGGGTATGTGGGTAGTCTTGATGACGTAAAGGTGGAATTTTTGTTTCCCCACCTTCCCCCTTGAATTTCACGCTCAGTTACCTCGTTTTTACTCGTATTTTCCATTTTCTTGTAGAAACCAAGTCTTAAGTTATTTCTAGTACTGTTTCTTCTTCCAAAACTGGAGAAACTGGAGTTGTTCAAGGAAGAAGGGGTGGAAAAAAAACAAAAACCTGGCATAACTGTTTATTACGCTTCAAGAAAAAAAATACACCTAATAGACAAACAACATGTGTAAGGAACAGAAAGTGGGAGAGAGAACAATTTCTTTTGTTGCATTATTTATTAGCGGGTTTTACACTCTGGTATTTGTAAGGTGTGTGTGTATGTATGTATGCTTATGCCTTAAGTTATAAGAATAAAGCACCTCCGCAGTCGGTATAGATGCCTTTACTTTATTTCCCAAGGAGAATGTGTTTTGATCTCCAGGGAAACAAAAAATTAAATTTCTGTATATCTACCAACTCCAACCTCCCCTGTTATTTCTACTTACTTAGGGATGCATTAATGTATTCCATTAGGTAATAAAATAAGTTAAATGCGCAGACACAAACTCAATCCATTCTGTTCTTTCATTTGTCCTCCTTGAGAATAAACGTTTCATTTGACTTTTATAATCAACATAATTCACATTCTGGTAATATTTTCCATAATTTTCCTATTTTCATTATTATTTCCTCACGGAGTTATTTCTTTCACTTGAATCGATGTTTCTTGACTTTTCTTTTTTTAGTTGCATTCTCGTTCCAGACAATCTGGATAGGTAAAGGACCTTGAGGTATTATTTCTTCAACGATCTTGGGCGTCCTCTATGTGAAATATTGCAGCACCACTGTACAGACAATTTTCAAGCATTATTTTATTACTTTCTCTTACTGCTGTTTTGGAGAAAAGTGTGAAAATTGTAATCAATTGTCAGCTCTCTTTAGGTACTACTGCCGCATCCACTTCTGTTTTCGATAAAAATCCATCGACCTGAAGTGTGGCTTTACTAATTTATCTCTTTCTATAACAGTTGAATATTATGGCAAATTATTTCTACAAAAATCAGTGGGTAAAGTTGTATTTTTAGAGAGAAAAAGTGGTTTTCAAACACTAGAGATTTAAAGTAAATACAGTGTTGCCACCTTTCAATGAAACAAATTTCATAGATTGGATGTGAAATTTCTTAAATTAAGTATTTTCAATCTTTACTTCCATTACTCTACTTCCTTAATGACTGTCTCCTTTTATATCAACATTCTTCATTTTTGTTCTTTGGAAGCATTTTTCTCCAATAATCCATCTCTACTACCTTCACTTTTGCATAGACTCTCTGAGTATTGTCGCATGTATCAGCCAATAAGCGAGTATACCCTTAATTATGGAATAAAAAAAAAAAAATTTTCTGCATTTTCACTGTCTGGTGGTTTTGTTCGCTTCATCTTTTTAAAATTGAACCCTTTGACAATGTTACTGTCCAACAAACTAATCCTTCTTTTCACCATAATCCCTATTATTACCATATATATATATAATAATCAATCCTCATTTCTCATCAACGTCATCAAGGTCTTCTGAATCTTGGGCTACCATCATCCTGAATCATTTGGTCACCCGGTATCAGAGGTACAAAGGGAAATAATGTATTTCACGTGAAAACTCTTACAATAATAATGAAAAATTATAAAACAAATAATAATTTTATACTTTGTTTACCTTTTTATTATTAAAATAAGAGAAAGTAAAAATAAACAAATAAAGTGAAAAAAAAAAATAATTCGGCAAGCATTTTTAGTTTAATTCTTTCGTAATTATAGAGTTGCCTACGTCATCAACAAAATAAATAAATAAAAATAAAATGGCTATACAAAAACCCAGCTGATATGCGGTACAATATATGTTGCCTATTAAAATATAAAAGAGGAACAAACACAAGAGTTCTGCTATTATTATAATCTTTTACAATATGTTTTTTTTTTAATAGTAAAAATAAAAAAAATAAAAAATTCTGCAAAAGATAAAATATATGTATGTAGTAATACACAAAGGGGGCACCGACTTATCTGATTCACCGTGATTCACATTCGTACAATTTTTCTATGTTAGTATGTTCGTGTGTTTTGTGTGTACATGGGCTCCCTCGATCTCTGTTATTTTTTTTCTCATTGTATACGTATATTTGTTTTTTTTTCGTTTTAATAATTTCTTTTTTTCTCTTTTACTTCTTTTGCATTTACTCTGATCTATATTTTATTTTTTCCTTTATTTATTTATAATAACCTTTCTTCATCTCTTTCTTATCTCTCTCCCTCTCACCCTGCCATCATATACTAAATTTTTGAAATCGAGGCTTTACTAGAAATAGATGCTCTAAAGTGTGTGGGTATTTTCAAAAGGGTCTGCAAGAAAAGGGTGTGAACTAAATAACTCACAAAACAAAAGAAAAATCCCTCTTACTAGCAGTGAGAGAAAGTATCAAATCTGGTGTGAAACATTCACACAATTTTCTCTTACAAATTAAATTACGAATATTGACAATTTTTTGAATATATTTTTTTTTAAAGAGCTCTAATATAAATGCAAAAACAGGTGGGTTTACATGCTGTTTGCCCCCCCCCCCCCCCACTTGGCTCAGGTAGTCACATCAAAGTAGTAGTGATGACTATTGTTGGGCAGAAGTCAGTATCAATAGCATTGAAACAATCCACCAATGAAAATTTGAAATTTAACGCCACAATATTTTCGCAGAATAAATTTGCTGGAAAAATGTTTCACTAATAGAAGTAGTGATTCTCTTTTATTCGGCTGCTTAATTTTCTTCAAATTTGCAATTCTATCACAGCTTCCATCATTTCTCTTAGCTATGGTGAGAGCTAGAGTCAGCTTGGCGTGGCAGAGAAGGTGATGCGTAGTTGAACCACGCTTGGCGGCATAATGGTGGCGCCTTGGTACCGCTGCTAAAGGAACTGCTGAGGTTTACTTTTTCAGCGAATAAGCTGGCTTGATACCACTACATTATCAAAAAATCTTGAAGATGGATTAATACCTGCTGAATCGATAGATGATGATAAAAAAAAAAAAAAATGAGATAGCAGAGCAGATGATGTTGGCGATTGTTGAATGAAGTGGCACAATTATTGGCACTGATACTTAAATATCAGTTTATATTTAGCCGTTTTAGTTTGCAAACGAAGGCGATGACTTGTAAAAGATTTTCTTGATATCATTTGGTCACTTAATTTATAATGACTCAATCTAAAACCTGAATTTGGCCAATTTTTATGCAACATTTCTGGGAGTTTGTTTTGCAGAACATCATATTTCAGCGGTTTATTCTAAAAGACATATCAGATGCGCAATACATAGCATTTGTGGCGCTATTGTGCAGTAGAAGCAAATAAATCCTTGCATTACTCAGATTTACACGAAAAAACTCTTTTTTTTTAATAAAAAAAGAAGGTGTTTTGCAGAGAAGCCTAATTTCGGCAACACCATTCAGAGCCCTTGAAAAATGATAGGATACATACTACAATTAGCATTCCAAACATAAACCAAATCTTTATTGTGGTTTTTCGAAAAAATTTCTTTTGTATAATAAAAAGAGACAATAATTTTAAAGAAAAAGAGGGAAAAACATAAGAAGAGCCGAAGAATTTCTAAAAGGAGAAATTAGAGTGGTGCCACAAGTTACAAATTCTTATCTTGGTCTAAGAACTCTTCTTCCCTCAGGAACGGGATAGACAGAATGATGATGGCATGAAAGGTTTTATCTGTTTCTTCTTGTAAAAGATTGCCTGCCTCCCTGCTACTAAGTTGGCAACGATGTGCCAACCCCTTCGAATTCCCAGGTATCGCTCTCTCTCTCTCTCTCTCTCTCTCTCTCTCTGGTGCCCGTCCAAAGTCCCCAAATTTAAGCGCATGCCTTGGTGACTTATAGTTAAACTCGTGTCCCTAATATACATTACAATCAAGTTAAGAGAGGTAAGTGGGTAGAAAGTAGAAGGCAACCTAGTAGTCGGAGGAGGCGGGTCCATCTCTAGGGATGCTGTAGCAGATCCCAAACACCTTAGGGCATCCCACTCACCTATCACACCAAACCCTATCACCTTCTCTATTAATCCATTCCCTTGGACCTGGTAGACACCTCTGAATTACCCTATGGTATACGTCCTCTCACTCTCTCTCTCTCAGCAAGCTTGTTTTACACACAAACACACACACTCTTATCTATAACCCAAGATGATAGCAGACACATTTTGTTCCATATCCATTCTCTCCTTTTCTTGTTTTGCTCCTGCTGGGTTCACACAAACCATTGTACCCATACACAAGACAATTTCCCTCGGGGTTTGCTGCCTCTCTCTCTCACTCTTCTGATGTGTGTAATGATTTCAGCCTAAGGGTTATCTAGAACCAGAATCTTAACATGTAACATTTCTCAACTCACATATCCCGCACCACATCGAGTTCCACAGAATCCTCAACAGAGGTCTATGCTCACTGGGTTTCTGTGACATTGTTATACATGAGACGTCACATATCTGACAGTTGGTGCTCTGCTGGAAAGTTAGTTTATGTTACTAAACTGCCAACCACCCCCACTCCACCCCCACACACTAAGAGTACAGTAAACTAATCCAGAGTTCAGTGAAAACTCTTAGAACATTTCATTGGAAATTTCCACGTTAAGAAAAAAAGATAAGCTCTCCAACTTGAAACTTAATTTAAATATTTTCCTTCTATATCTAGATCTTTTCTTTCTATTTTAATCCTTTTATTCCCCAAGGAGATATCTTCGTTATAATACGTTGACTTCTTTTTTCTCCTTTTTGCTTTCTCTTAATGCTGCTATAAGAGAAGTATTGCGGTAGTGTCAAATTTTCGAATACATCTTTTGAGAGATTGAGAGATCTTTTGCGTATTGTTCATGTAGTTTTGTTCACAATAACTCAGAAATTGAAACTCGAATTTGATATTCGTTGATATCCCATCATCGCGTCTGACTCGAAAGTTCCCATTGAAATTCACCAATCAGAAGTGCAACTTTCCCTTTCCTTTGGCGCAACAGCCCATGAAGAGCCAAGGCTTACCAGACGATGGTTTTTTACTATGGTGGTATCACCATTTTACCCTTCACGCGGGAATCAAACCCTGAATTTTCTCACCAAAGGCGAGTGCGCGTGTCTGCAAAGTGCGGCTTTACTGCCTTTGTTCCACCATTTTATTACGATTTTCTCAAAAACAACTACAAAGATTCTCTTAAACTTTTCCTAGATGATGTTTTATCAAGAATATTATTTTTTGGCGGGTTGCGTTGAAGCTGCAAAGTTAAGTTTTCCACTAAAATGCTATTCAAGTAAAATGTACGGTATATCACTTATATTATATAATTTTAAGGTACATTAAAACCAATTACTATATTTTCAGTTTTGAAGAAAATACTACTTGCTGGAAACGTGATTTTACAGAATAAGTTTCCGAGTCTTTCCTGAATTTTCTTTAAATATGTTTAATCAGTTTTTCTTGAACTAGAACTGCGGAGATAACCTCTCCCTTTTATTTGAATGTTTTATTTCTGGAAAAACTGATTTCCGGAAGGCAACCCAGGTTATTGGTAACCTGAGAGTTGAGTTGATCAACTGCTATCACAAGGAGTTGAGGTTATTTATTTATTCATTCCTTACTTAAAGCAACAACAGTCATTTAGACCATGAAACTGCAGTCAAATATAAAAGTACATATATATATATATATATACATACACAAAACAAGAAAAATGTCAACTCGAGTGGTCCATAATATAAATAGTAACATAAAGACTACGAAATACTAGCATTTTTAATATAATTTTTATTAATATAAATCAAGTACTTTTCCGAGGGAATAAAATTATTCCAATTTTTGCAGCAACTAGTGATTAAATTTCTATTGGCTGAATGACTTGAAACTGATGCTGGTAGTGCGAATGTGGGAGTCCCTCTCAGACTAACGGGAGGTACATAAAAAGGAGTGCTTGCTAATAGTTCAGGACAGTCTATATCACCATTAAGAAATTTGATTATAAAATAAAAGGTCTTTACGGCAACGCCTATCTTCTAGCGATTCCAATAAAATGTCCTCGTTAGTCGTCCATTTCTCCTCAGGAAGTACACAAACTTATTTTGAAGTCATTCAATTCTCTTGATGCCCTCCGCAGTGTATGGAGACCATATAATAGAAGCATATTCGAGCTTCGAAATGACTACACCGTTGTACAAAACCAGTAGAGCCTTTACATCGACAGCAATTTTTTCATTATTATTGGGGAGGGACCAGACCCTACGCCATTCAAAGCCCTAGTGGATCATACCTACCCCAAAGAAAAACAACAGCAAGGTCTAATCTCTAATCCGTTTAAGATTCACCGTATTACGAACACCATAACCTTATAGGGAAGTGGCCTAAGCTCTTGCACAGACATCCTGTTCCAGCCAACTGTCCTGAAACTAATTTCCTCACAACCCCCAGCAATCGTGTTATAAGATGGATCCATCTCACAAATTCTACAAAAGGGTTCTGTCTGGCATGAGCCCCATTATATTAACTCCTTAATCCACAATGTCCAGTAAAGGAACCAACCAGATGCCAATTCATTCAAGTAAACAAGATAAGCCCGACCATATTTATTTAATATTTGTAGTAAGAAAAAGTAGTGTGTAATGGAGGTTCTACACCAGATTTTATAACCTTTTGCGATTGTTATAAAAAAAAACTTTAAAAAAATCTTAATTTATCTTAGTTACATTAGACTCCTAAAATAATTACTTTCTTTTTGATTAGAACAGGAATATGATACAAAGCTGTGCAGTTTCATGTTTTCAATTGGTGAAAGAAAGGAAGAAAACTTGGAAACGCACGTTGATATAATTTCTAGCAAAATACTGAAGTCTAACTTAGTTGTAACATTTTCAGTAAAGGAACGGTACGGAAGGGAAGTTCCCAGTTAGTATTCAGTTCTATGTCCGCACTTTCTCTTCTTATATGACTCAGAGTTATGAAAGTCACCATACAATGTCACACTAGTTTTATACTTTAGGAAAATAACAATAATATCGATACAGTGTCCTACTTATTCGTTTCTATAAGCACAAAACATTAAAAAGGACACGCACTACGATACATTCCAGTGTCAAAATGGTTGTCGCCTTACTTATTCAAGAAAATTCATAGAAGCTTGATATTCATTCCTTTCTTACAAATTTTCCTTTTCTGTTTCCACCAGCATCACCATTGTCTAGACCTCCATTCATCCAGTCATTTAAACTGGTGAATAATTTTTGCTCAATCGACTTTCCCTATATCGTCAAGAATGCTATAAAAGCGGACACCTATTAAATAATTAGTTTAAATAATTTGTACTAGTGATTTACTCACAGACGTACAGACATCCACGTATGATGTCACAGGAGGCTAGCACTACCTCTTACCACAACTACAATACACTCTTAAGTAGGCAAGTCAAGTTCACTTTCTCTTGTGTAAAGTCCATGCAGTATCTTTGTTTCCTTCAATAAAACAGTATAGTTCAATCCACTAAATCTATTCCCAATGAAAACACGTTTCTGGGTTGAGATCGCGTGAGTGGTTTGCTGAAACCGACGTTTCGCCCATATTGCAATGAAACTTTTCAGGACCGTTATTACACCTTGACATAAAGCAATTCCTTCTTGGCTTTATGTCATAAGATGGATGAATGCCTCTTCTTCTGTCACATAAACTCTACAAAAGGGTGTAGCATGAGCCCCCTTTACGTACGTGTCTCCAGAATGCCCAGTAAGGGATCCAATTTGATGTCTGGAGAGGTCCTTGAAAGACACAGCGGCTCTGTCCGGAGCTCAAATGAGCATCTTAGACTGCCGACATCCCATTCAACTCATCCATAGACTATCCATGACTTGAAGACATGTGCCTAAAGACACACCAACAGACGCTCGAGAACAATGAAAGAGAGAGAAAGGCGCCTAATTTGGGAAAAACCTATTCGCCTCCTCATTCCCAGAAATTCATTTGACCTGTTATCCAGAATGGAAGTACATCCGCCAAGGAAGAAAGCTCTTCCAGTGTTCTAGAATATCCTGGTATTAACTTGGATGTGAAGACACTGTACGACCAGATACAAACACCTTTCAAGTTAGTGTTACGTATTCGCTAGTCCAAAATACAACAAAGAATAGCATAAATCTCAGTCTAGAAAACAGTGATCCATTCACCAAGTGAAATGAAATACGTCAAAGTGATTTCCAGTCTCAAAATAGACCGCATCTCCAGACCTACCATCCATTACTACCGTCCGTTAACACCGGAGGTAATTATCGGGTATCACACCAAACGGACTCGATCTACACGAGGAGTCTAAATAAACTCCTAACAGAATTGGTTATGATACTGCAATTCTTCTCAGAAACAAAAGGAGTTCGGGAAAAGTTTATTTCGGATCAGTGCCTACGATCCGTAACTATATACGAAATTTCTGTGGAATCTAACCTTAATAAACTTAACTAACTTTCCATTTTCTTTGGACATCCAGCAAAGAACTTACATTTATGACTATTTTCAACTCACTTCCTTCTACTTTTTTCCCCCTATAAATTACATGTTTACTTGTAATTCGTTCTATATAATGAACAAAATAAACAACGGCAAATAATATAACAATAGTATTAATGTTCCGTTACCATGAACCACGTAACAAAGTTATATGTATATGTGTGTGTGTGTATGTGTTGGACCACTATTATTTATTATACCGCCATTATTGCAGTATATAATTAAACATTTAATTACATGGTGTAATTAGTTTTACGATGGCTCCCCCACTACCCTTAGAGAAATTGTTCCGATGGTTAGGGGATCCCGTATTGGATAAAATACAGCCAGAGCGTTATTTATGTGTTACGTCTAATAAATCCAGTGTGCGCAGACTCCATAGCTTACTTTAGCATTAATGCTATTTTTTATTTATTTTTTTTTCAGGATGATAGTGGTAGTTGGAAAATTTCAGTTAAATAATCACAAAGTGGACAAATTCACAAATTTCTACCAATATTAGTAAGGTGGTAAAATCATAGATTGTACCGATGTGTTACTTTAGAAGAAAGCAAAACGCTACCTCCATAACAATATCAATTTTTCCCGTGAAAATGTTTCAAATAAAAGTTATATGTATTTATGTGTGCAGACAGGACTCGTAGCTTAAAGGAAATCATTGGAATGATTTCTTGAAATGCCCGGAAAACTGAAAAAAAAAAGTTCTAGAAAAGAAGAAAGAAAACAGTTCTATAAAGTTGCTCGTCAAGTTAATGAATTTTCGATTAAGCCATAAGTTTGCATAAGTAAAGCTCCTTAATATATGGTGTTGTGAACGACATAGGAGGAGCTTTATTATAGACAGTGGCAGGGCTTTGTATCATATTTGTGGGTAAATAATTGATAATTATAACAATATTTGTTTGAATAAGTAACTTTGTTATAACAGAAATATTTTGTGTATATATATGTACGTGGGCAAGGTGAAAGGTCTCGGCCTAGTAGAGAAAATGAGTATTTTTTATTTTAAAAATGCATTTATTTCTCATTGTAGTCTCCCTTTAGTTCAATACACTTTGTCCAACGTTTCTCCAATAACTGGATTCCGTCCCTGAAGTGCGATTCTGGAAGTTTTTCAAAATATCCATTACCTCTGTCTGCTATCACCTCTACATTTGACCCAAAACGTTTTCCAGCCAGATTTGTTAAGGTTTGGGAATAGATGAAAGTCAGAGGGAGCAAAATCTGGTAAATGAGGAGGATAATTCTTACTTCAAATCCTTCAATTTTCATATTGTCAAAGCGCCTTTATGGGGGGCATTGTCCTAGTGAAAGAGGATTTTTTCCTCTGCAACCAGGCCTTTTCTCTCTATTTTTGTTCATCTAATAGGTAAAAAGATGTGCGTAGTTATTCTCCATTAACTGTTCGACCCTTTGGTGGGTAGCCAATTGAAAGGATCCCTTTGAAATCCCAAAAAATACTAGCCCCCTAACCTTTCCAGCAGATGCAATTGTCTTTGCTTTCTTCGGTGCTGAGCCACCGACTTCTACCCACTGCTTGGACTGTTGTTTTGTCTGAGGTGTGAAGTTGTAAATCCATGTTTATCCATCGCGCAGAAAATAGGTTGGATTCTTCTTAAATCGGCATAAACATTGCTGAGAAACTCGATTCCCGATTTGTTTGCGATCAGTATTTAACAAATGCGGCATCCACCTTGCACAAAGCATTCTCATACTGAGATCTTCGTGTAAAATGTACCGTAACCTTTCTTCTGAGATGCCTACAGCCATAGCTATCTCATACACTTAAAATCGTCGATGATCTAGCACTATATTGTGTATCTTCTCGATATTTTCTTCGGTAGTTGCGGTTTTTGGCCGTCCTTCACGTGGATCATCTTCAATCGATGTTCGACCACATTTAAACTCAGCTTCCCATTTTTTTTTACTGTTGATGACGAAGGTGCAGACCTTGTTTCTTATACACTTTCATTAACTTTGGATGAATTTCTCTTGGCTATAAACCATCAAAACGATGAATTTATGACTGAACGGTATTCAAGTTTATCATTTTGCCAAAAGCACACAACACGCTTACTTTAATCAGTCTTATAAAACAAAAACTATTTGACTGATCAAATTCACATTTGGTATTTACTTTTGCAACAAGTATGCCAGCATAACAAAACAGTAATTTCATTTTTAGTAGTGCCATCTATAGGCTAGGCCGAGAACATTTCACCTTGCTCTAGTGTATTTAACAAAGTCGGAATTTTTACTAAATATTTAATTTTTAATATTTCAATATTGAAATATTGATTTCAATGATAAATATGTGTGAGAACTAAAAACTGTAATTATAAAACGATTCTTGGAAGAAAAGCTGACTACCAGCGTGTGACTACCAGCTTTCCCACACAACATCTCCTAAAAATCAATTTTCTCGGGAAAAAGTTCAAACGAATATGATAATTCTCTATATTGGTTATTGGTAACAATAAAGATCTTTTTTTCAATATGTGCGGCGATTTCAATGTGTATGGAATTACATGAATTTTAGCGGTACCCGCGGTGTTCGGTTTTATCTAATCTTAGTCTAGAGTAATTGAATATTTGTATCTGTAGTGAGGATAATTTTCTAGGAACACAACATGCGCCACTTCTACCTCTGACTTACGCATCTACCATTAGATTAAGAGGATCTCCAGCTTTTTTTTGCATTGAATAAGTAATAATTAATGTTCACGACAAAGCATTTGTTCATTTTATTGAATCTTCTAAGAAACAGATTTACTTATTGTCTGAATATAATCGTTCAACTTGAATGGATATGCGTCGCAAATGAAAATCTGTTTTTATTTGTTGACAGGTAAACCACGACCAACTGTGGCATGGTATCGTGGCGATGAACTGTTGACAAACTTCAGCAGTCCAGGATCGAGTGCTGGTGGGCCGCAGACACAGAGCTTATTGGTAATCCATAGTTTGGGCAGATCTGATCTTAGATCAGAGCTCACGTGTACAGCATCCAACAATAATAAAACTCTACCGTTGACATCAACCGTACATGTAGATATGAACTGTAAGTATTGAATTTATTGTGGTTTTGTTGTTATTTCCATTTCCATTTTCGTGTAACGAAAGTTTTAGTTTTGAAGGATTAACGTTTAGTCGCCTGAATCCCCTCTATCAAGCTTAGTCGTAACCTCTCCTCTAAAGTGAATTCTTCCGGAAATAAATTTCCAATAAAACTTGTGGCACACTAAATATATCAAGTTTAAAGATAATAGTAGTTTCGAGAATAATCACAAAAAACCGAGTTGACCTAGTTTAACTTTATTGTCGGGTACCTTGGTTGGTAAAACTTAAACGAAATATCAAGTTTGAATATCCCACTTCCTCTGTCACTCCCACCTAAAGCATTTACACCAAAACAAGTTTTGAAAATAATCCGCAATATTCATCCTAAAAAAAGCCCTGGATATGACCTTATCAACACCCGCATCCTCTTACAGCTCCCACCTAAGGCCATCGTTTTCCTAACATCCCTATACAATGCTATACTTAGAACAACTCACTTCCCTATACTCTGGAAATTTTCTTCAATCCGCATGATTTCCAAACCTAATAAACCCGTTCATTCCCCTTCCTCTTATCGACCCATTAGTTTATTACCATTACTAGGAAAAATTTTTGAAAAACTTCTTCTATCCCGCCTCCATACTCTATTAGCTCCACTCAATATTATTCCTGATCACCAATTCGGTTTCCGCAGTTATCACTCTACCATTCACCAGGCACACAGAGTTGTAGACACCATCGCTACCTCCCTTGAGCGGAAGCAATACTGCTCGGGAGCCTTCCTGGACATCTCTCAAGCGTTTGATCGGGTATGGCATCCGGGCTTATTGTGGAAACTTAAGGGCATCCTTCCTTCCACTTATTACCTCATCCTCAAATCATATCTTGCCGATCGCCATTTCATGGTTGTCCAAGGATCCTCATTTTCTCCCATATTTCCTATTCACGCTGGTGTTCCACAAGGAAGCATACTCGCTCCCCTTCTTTACACAGTATATACTGCTGACCTCCCACTACATTCTGATACGGTCACCTTCACCTTCGCCGACGATACGGCCATCCTATCCCCTCATAATGATCCCGTCATGTCAGCTAGACATCTTCAATCCCATCTCAACATCCTTGAACCCTGGCTCCGAAAGTGGAGAATAAAGGTGAATCAACTCAAATCCAATTACATAGTCCTCACATTAAATCGAAAAACCCTTCCTCCTATATATTTCAACCACATTCCTTTACCTCCCGTCACAAAAGTTCGTTACCTTGGTCTCAATCTTGACAAACGACTAACCTGGAATCCCCATACTCGACTAAAAAGAACTGAACTGAATAACAGATAAAAATACTAAAAAAACTTCTAGACATACGTTCGAAACTTACATTACATAACAAACGACAACTATATTACTCTCTATTAGCCCCTATTTGGACTTACGGAATCGAACTATATGGAACAGCCAGACATTCAAACCTTTACCGCATTCAGTCCCTACAGTCTAAAATCCTTCGCACTATAGTCAATGCTCCCTTCTACGTTTCCAATCACACCATCCATAACGACCTAAAAATTCCCTTCGTTTCTGCAATAGCCAAGTCCCGATATCTAAAGTTCCATTCCCAACTATCCTCTCATTCAAATCCACTTATCCAAGCGCTCTCAACCACAACTCTTCCCTCTAACCCATTACGGCGACTGAAGCGTCGATGGCCTCGTGATCATCTACTTACACAATCGGCTGTCTTAGGACAGTTGTGAGACTCCATTCTTAATGGTTTGTTACGGCTGCCATCGCTGGATGACAGTCGTTCACGTAGATCAGGTCGTGTGCCGCGGCATTCAGCCAATGCACACATAATTCGCATATTATCTGTTTTACTTATTGCACGCAAATTGTGCAGTTGTAAAAATCAATAAAAATGTAAAAAAAAAAAAAAAAAAAAAAAAAAAAAGAATTTTCGTTTTTGAGTTATGCTGCCCCCCTCCCCACACACACACCAATTTCTAAAAAAGAAAAACACTATTTCCGGTCCCAGCGGAACTCAAAACATATATTTCCGGTGAAAACTTTAGATCGAAAGTTTGATATGATCTTAATATTTCCTGCTGTTTTTGTTGAAATATTACCAGAAATTGGAAACTTTTTCTAATTTCAGGTTGCAGATTTTGATAGAAACTTTCTTTACAGAGGAAATCTTTGTATCAAAAGAAGTCGATTTATAAATAAAACTTTAATATAGACGCTTCGGTAGCTGAGTGGAGTAGAGGCGTGCATTGCCAGGATGAAAAGATTATGGTATTGGGTTGGATTCCCGATACTAGCTTCAGATTTTATTTGGTTTTATTAATATGAGTAATACATGTTTGTAAATTATGTTTGTTCGCCGCTCGTCCTTGACACCTGATTGGTACAGTGAGACCTAAAGCCCGCCTGAGAAAATTGGCATTAATTTGTTTTTCTATGATTAAATCGAGAAGCTGTCTTCACATTTCCATATATAAATTTTCATGTCCATATGTAAATTTATTACTATTGTTGAATTGTTGTTTGAGTCGATATTGTTGTTTTTATTTAAACACAATGCTGCCAACCTAGGTGAATAATATTTTCTCGTTATAATTTATTATTCACAATAAATATACAGTTAAAAATACAAGTAGTCTTCTTTTGTATATGTGGAAACATGTAATAAAATGTTTTTAACTTATGCATGTGATAAACAAAATAACAAAACATCCCCCCCCCACTCTCCGAGAATATATAATAATATCTGAAATATTAATTATGCAAAACTTGTTTCTGATTGACGGGTGAAGGTTTCATTTCACAGTTCAACACCAGTTATTATAGCGGCGGCCCCACCCTATTTAACGAGAAGTTTCTACGAAAATTTGATTTATAATTAATTGAATGCTTTTTCAATACATGATACACAGGAGTAGCAATTTATAAACATAGCCAAACTTTCAGAAATGCTTGTTGAATTTTTAAATAGTGTTCAAAAATAAATTAATAGGCGAAACATTATGATTTATAAAGTATCTTTATTTTTATTGGCCATCACGCCGCACTAAAAACGTTAGAGGGTGGTGGACTGTGTTGAGATAACAATTAGAAAAGGAAAAGAAGAGGTGGACATTGGCAAAGGTGGGGACCGTTTGGTTAAATGGGTTCTTATTACTATTGTAGGTTAGTTTAGGTTTAGATTGCTGTCCTCCCAGGAATATCGAGTACTGGGGGGAATAGAAAAGTTTAGGCCACACTTCCATTAAGATGAAATTTGTGATGTTCAGGGGTTTACCGGGCAGGCGCCCACCTTGATTTGTTTTTATCAAATAAAAAACAAAAACAAAAAATAAAAAAAACCTCACTTATTCTTGGAAGTACCAGAAAGTTCTCGAGCGAAAAGTGAGTTAAGAACCATCACTCCCGTAGTTGAAACACCGTCCTTTCATATTTTGCTCGGGGCGAGAATTTTTTTTAATTCGCTAATCCAATCAAAATCATCTCTTAAATATTTTAAGTGAAAGTTAAACAAGACATAAAAGTAAGTTTTGTTTTAAATTTGCTACTTTAGTAATATAATAATTTTATTAAATGGTTTTCATTATTTATTTATTTATTTTTTTTTGTAATTTAAGGCGCGTTAACATCTATGGTAATTGGCGCCCGGAGCCTTCTCAGTGCACTGCCGGCCTTCAGCAAGTGTTCTCTCGTTACAGACAACACTGTCCATCACCGGATGGACCGGATGTCCATCACCAGCAGCGGACAGACGTCGAGGATTATATAACTTATTGAATATTAGTGCCGCATTCCGCCCGTTCTCCTTTGTGACTCCTAGGTTCCCGTTGCGCCTCTAATGTTTGATTAGACCAACTATTACAAGATTGTTTCAGATCCTTTGGATTATTTCATCGGGACCAAGGCCGGGCAAAGCTCTTGTTTTAGGGGATTCTTCCCCTCATTCGTTTAAACTAACTTCTTCCAGACTGTAGCTGGAGACGACCTCCCAGGGCGAAGTGTCCTTTTTCATTGAATGAATAAATAAAATAACAAAAAGGAGTTGTTATCATAATCCACTAGTCATAAGAATCTCAAACTTCTCACTAATACGAGTATTACTAGAAATCTTGGAAAGTACTGTAGTGTTTAGTGTAAGTAATATGTCGTAGCCATATCTCTTTTATTTGTGACTATTTTATACCTCATATGTAAACAAAATTCTTTTTAGGCTTTGATGAAGATAATACAAATTATCGAAACGTTTGCGAAATTTTATTTTTATTTTTACTGTAATCGAACCGCGCTCACTTTATAAAAAAATAACTGCTTCGACAATCATACAGCAAACATCGACATATGGTTTACGGTTAAACGGTTGATGGAATGAAAGTTTATTGAAGCATGCAGTTGTTTATTGAAATTTCTGTTGTATATAAATAAAGTTTATGACCTTTAGACATATGAAGGCCGGAAATAAATGTAAATTAAAAGTTTCTATCTATAACCGAGAGAAAGCACCTAAATTTTCTTTGAAACCCTTACTAAAATATATAACAATAAAAAGAAAAAAGAAATATAACAAAAATAAATAAATAATTAATAAAGAAAATTCCATCTAATGATGACCATAAAAGTCGGTTACCGACGAAGCGAATTCATAGGATGTCCTTTGATCAGGTGGTAGCAAGGCCATCAACGCTTCAGCCTTTGTAAAGAGATTCGTAAGAAGTGTTGTCCAGTACAAATTGCAGAACAGTGGATTGTAATGATTGGAAGTTTGAAATGAAATTTAATATATGCTGGACTTGGCGCGAAGTCGAAGGCAGATAGTATTTGTAGGTCTGTGTAGATACTGTGGTTGCTGGTTTAAAAAGTAGCATCGATGATTGGTGAAGGATTTTTAATTGGAGGGATTGGATACGGCGTTTTCTCCTAAATTTCTAGTCTATATGTAGATGGGAACGAGTAGGCTGTAAGAGTATTCTGTTTGTTTGAAAGAGTCAGTTTTGATCGTATGTAGAGTAACCTTTTGATCATTCCATATCGGAAGTTAAGTTCCTGCCGCTTGAGTCAAGTGTGTGGGTTTGGTTCCAAGTAAGACGTTTGAGGTATAGCGCCAAGGTAAGGCGTTCAAGGTACAGGCCGAAATATCGCACGTACTCCAACGAAAGGATAGGTATATAGTTCAGATATTGGAAGGAGTATTTTGCTGTACAGGACTCATATCTGGATTTGTTCGCATTGACAATTCTCCATTAATTCTCCGTTTACGGAACCATGGTTCGAGGATTTAAAGATGGAATAGAAGTCCCATTTCGTTTTCAGATTTATATCAAGAAAATTCTCTCTCCAAGAAGGAATTTTTAATTGTCTTCAACAGTCACTTTTTTTTGGATTAATAAATATTATTATTAATGTTAAATTATGTTTGTGCAAAGGGCTGGGTTCTCCGGAAATATTCAGACAAGAAAAAAAAAAAGGATGATGGTGAAAAGATAATTGGGTTACCAAGGGCGACAGGAGGGGAACCACTCTTTTGGGAAAAACCTGAAATGATGATCAACAACCCTTCTTTTTAATGGTGAAAGAAGGGCTGGCAATGAAGGTGAAGGGAGTAGGATTTCCTCAGAGGAATGAGGGGGGATGTTTTCTGGTGCTGACAAAATAATCTCTTTCTCTCTCACCTCTCTCGTTTTAATGACGTCACTTGTTTTCTCCTTCCTCTCCAATCATTAATAAATGTTTCACATAAATAAAATCAATTAAAAATCTGCTTATCTTATCTATTTTGCTCCTTTAAATTAATTTTTTCTCATTCGTCTTAAAAAAAAAAAAAATAATTATTTATTTTGTATTTTATACATTTTCGTACTTGTGGGGGGTAGTATAGCGATCATAACAATTTTCGAAATTGAGTCTTACTTTTCACCGGAAATATATTTTTTGAGTCCTGTGATTACGAACAAAATGTTTTTAGCAATTCTAATGCCCGCCTGTGTGTGTGTCAGTCAGTCTGAATAAAATATCTCAGTTAAAAAATCGCAGCAAGCTCAAACTTTATATTAAGTACCACCACCGCGATTATACTGTCCGGAAGTGTGACAATATAATCGCCGAAATTTCAGTCAAAATCATTCAACATGAAGTGTGCGCCTTTTGCTTGAATAGTTTTCCCCGCAATTTTCTCGAAAATTGTGACCTCCTACCATCCATTTTTCTTTAAACTTCGTATACACTTTTATTTTTTACTTTTTTTTCTGGGAAAATTGATTTTGGGGGGGGCGAGGTTGTGGGAGAGTGGAGCGGTAACGTTATGCTTTCCTCTAAAGTACCATTTCAGGTATGGTTCTACCACCGCCTGTATAACGTCTAACTCTGTTAGGGACTTTGTTAGAATCCCAAATTTCTAGAAAGTCGGTTAACCGGACGTGTGACAATATAATCTGTTTTTGATTTATTGGAATTGGTCCACAAAGAATTTTTTAACCTGGAATACCTTTCTTTTTTTTAAGTATATGAAAATATGCTGACTATAGGACCTGGAAAGATAAACATAAATGAACAAAACTGGGAGAAAATACCCAGTGATATTAGTACCTACACTTATCGCTCACTCACTGTCCCTCGCGGATAGCTGGAGATCACAAGGCCACAGGCATTTGGGTCTTCGAGAAGGGTGCTGATATTATGCAGGAAGAGAGAAGACGAACTAGAGGATATTAGTATAAGAGGATAAGAATTTATGGAATTTCTTGTATCATCTCTTTGCTATTTCTCTTATATATGGTATTTCAAGGTCTGCATAGAGACTGATATTGGAAACATAGTAGGGAGTTATGGACTACATGGTTCTGAGGACTTTGGGGACTGGAATAACTGGATTCGCTGGAGTTGTAACGACGAGTTGCCATACCATATGTTCAGTGTGGTTTAACGATTGCAGTGTAAATAAGTCCTTTGTTGGCCTATCGAGTGTTTGGAGCTGCAGTTCAGTAGCCTATAATAATGTACTGTAGGTTAAGTTCCGGTCGTTAAGGCTGGTGTGTCGGTTCCACGTTCAGTCTCTTGTCAATATTCAGTCCCAGCTAGAGGACTATGTTGAGGGGACACTAACGCTCAATTATAAACCTATCATTAGTTTTTGGTTCAGGAAAATTGGGTTTTAAAGGGGTTACTGGGGGGGGAATCTTGGCATTAGATTTCAAAGATATTCGAATTAGATGAAATCGCCAACTTGTGGATTATAATGTAATCATACTCTACATGTTTATTTGGAGAAAATCAACATCCCCCTCCCCAGTCACTACATTTTTGGTTAGGGCAAGTTTGCCGGCTAATTCCAAGTTTAGGGGAAAATTTGTCAATTTTGTGATCGTACTATATGAACTATAGTAAAAGAAAAGTCAAATGGCTGGTTCATATAAGATTTTTCATTTTGTTTCAGGTACCTCAGAAAATGTATTTCTGGTGAAAATTGAATTAGGAAAATTTGATACATTCGCAATTGTTTTTCATACAGCTGTCGGAGAAAGTAATTGTTTCTCATACAGCTGTCGGAGAAAGTAATTGTTTCTCATACAGCTGTCGGAGAAAGTAATTGTTTCTCATACAGCTGTCGGAGAAAGTAATTGCTTCTCATACAGCTGTCGGAAAAAGTAAACTGGACAAACCACTTTTCAGCCACCCTCCAACTTAGAATTACAAATAGAAAAGATTTTATAAAGTTAATTATGTCCTCATTCTCTAGTATCTGCTCAATTTCTAGATTATTTCTTATTTTCCATCGACCATTAACCTGTGTTGCTCCATATATACGTCTTATCATTTTCCTTTCGAAAGCTTTCAGCTTCTGAATATAGGATGCAGACAAGCACCAGGTTTCCGCGCCATAAGTAATCACTGGTCTGATTAATGTTTTATAAAGTTTAATTTTATTTTTTCTAGAAATCAGCTGGGATCTGAATAAACTAAGATTAGTAACGTATGCTTCATATCCAGCCATTAGTCTTTGTTAAGTTTTGGCACCTACTTTGTTTTCATTATTGACAGAGGATCACAGTATGAGAAGGAAGATACTTTTTCAAACGTGAAGCTTTGTAATTTGATGTTTAGTCATTCTACTACTAACTGTCTTTGAGGACATTAGCATATATTTGGTTCTATTATCATTTATTGTAAGTCCTACTTTTTGGCCAGTAGATAATATTAGTTGGGTGCTTCGTCTAGTGCTGATTCACTTCTAGCCATGATGACTAAGTCATCGACATACGCATATACTTCCAGGTTAGCCATATACTGCCAGGTTTTATCAAGCATCGCTCCAGGTTTAATTGCATTCTTCACTGCGGTATGGAGAGCCACATTGAAAAGCGTGGCTGACAGGGCATCTCCTTGCCTCACGTTCACCAAATAGTACGTCGAAAGGATCTTCGACTCTATTGCCTATCGTTACCCTAACACAGCATTGTTCCAAGTCATACGAATCAATCGTATTAATTTATTCGGTACCCTAAGTCCCTTAAGGGGGTTTGAAAGAGCCGTTCTCTTCACACTGTCGAATGCTTGCTTATAGTCGATGAAGAGCAAGTGTAGACCCATATCACATTCATAGCAAACTTCCATTGTCTGCCGGAGCGTGAAGATTTGATCGGTTGTTCTTCTACCAAGACGAAATCTACATTGGTAGTCACCAAATACTTTTTCAGTAAATAGCTGAAGCAAAAATATCTTTGTTAAAGTTGATTTGACTCGATAGCTAGCAGTGAGGGGGTTGAAGAAAAGGGAAAACCTTGACCCTTTTTTTTTTGTTGTTTAAGCCTTGAGCATTTACAAATCATGAATTTTCTTTACATTTCTTTCACTTTCAACTATTCTTTAGCCTTGCTTTTTTTTTTTTTATTTAAGACACTCGCAAAAGGTACTTTATATTTAACACTCTTCTGTGATTGTAATAAATCTCAATCCCCCACCCGTCGAATTATACTTATGGAAAAATTCCGGCTTGTTCAAGTGCAGATTTCCTTCCTTCCTTTATCCACAACTACACATCCAGACTCACACTTCGACACACGCGATAGGGGAGGGGCAGACCACGGCAGTATGAAGTTGTAGGTGTCTGGAAAAAATCTGGTATGAAACTCTCACCTAACTTTCTCTTACGTTTAAGCAATTGTATATAAAATATTTTCTTTCAACTTCCAGTTTTACTCATTTGAGTAAATATAGAAGTGGATGGTGGGACAAGTGCCTGCCTAGTCAGCTAGTAGTGATTTGGACATTATAGTCCAAAAGGAAGGGCCAATAATATTGAACAAACAAACCTTTGAAATTTAACACAGATTTCTCAAAACTACCTAATATCAATTTTTTCGGAAAAATTTGGCAGCTAAAAGTGAAATCTGAGAATTACTCCAAGTTTAAAGGAAATCGAGGAAATTCCAAAAAAGCTCAAAAACCTATTCTGTAAAGTCGCACTTCCGGTTAACCGATTTTCTTCAATTTTGGAATTCTATCAATGCCTCTAATGTATATTAATATTTGGCAGGTGGTAAAACCATACATTGTACTGAAGTGGCACTTTAGAGGAAAGCTAAACGCTACGATTCCTCTATTGTAATCACTTTTTCCGGGAAATAGGTATCAAATAAAAGTGATAGTTCTCTATATGTGTGGATAATATACAATTAAAAAAAAAAAAATTGTAACAAAAAAACGCGAAAAATTAAAATGAAAAAAAACAATCTGTAAAGTCATTGATGGATTTTGCGGGAAACATTCGTTGCAGAAGCCAGTGACGGAATACGTGGTTTCAGTTTCTTGCGATTTTTCGTTTCTTCACTTCCTGTTTCCAGAAGTACAAGAGAGTCTAATAATTGTAAACAAAAAATAATTGTCTAAGTAATGAAACAAAAAAATTGTTTACTACTTTATTACTTTTGGACAAATGACTAAAAATAGGGAAAATTGAATGAATCTAGCTTGGCGTGGGGAAAGTAGGCATGTAGGAAAACAAATAAACATAGTATATTATTTTTTCTCTCAAAATCCTCTTTCTTGTTTCGCAAGTTCGTACATGTCCGTCTTGGTTCGTCTGTATACAATGTGTCTGTACCATATTACTAGTTTTGTGTGTACTGTATCTAATAAGTCCAGAGGATTTTCTTTTCTTTTTTTTCTGTTTTGTTTATTTTTTCCTCAGGATTAAAGTAAAGAGAAGAACTGAAAGTTGATTGTGGGCAAAACCAACTAGCCAGCACTGAATGTGTAGCTAATATTGATTTATCCAGCACACAACTCCAGTAGTATGGCCTTGCTAGCTCTAAATACACAGACAGCCTTTACACACATACTCTATGCTCTAGTTATTTCTAGCCCTTGTCCACTTCCTTTCTTTCTCACGCATCCTTCACCCACTTTCCTCTTCTCCTCAATATACTGAGACAGTTCAATCCTTCTCTCATGAAAAAGTAGAGTTTTTCCAGTAAGAAAAATAACTTGGACTTATTTCCCAACCTACTTTTTCCCAAACCAACTAGCCGGGAAAAGAAATGTGTTACTAAGATGGGTATGAGAAATTAGACGAAAGTATAATTAACAATTTTTCCTCTGGGAAAGCTCAATTAGAGCAAGCTTGTTGGAACTGGAAAGGAAATTCTCATTTTCTTTTTGCTCACGTAAATCATATGAAGATGGAAGTGTATTTCTATCGTTTCAGATTTCCAAAATTAAATTTTCTCCAGAAATACAAACTTTGAGGTCTCTTCTGAGCGTGCAAAACAAAAAAAATCATATTTTCTGTAATTGTTACAATTGTAATTAACTTATATTTTTCAAATTTGGAATGTATACTAAAGTTGGCCTTAGCCTGACATGAATAAGGGAAATGGGGGATTATAGTTGCGGGATTTTAGGGATGTGATTAGTAATGTTTTTACGTGATGCTTTTTACCTTTACATTGTTCGATAGCCCCTCTGTCTGCTCTCAGCAAAACTAATTGTAGTTTAAACTTAAGCTTAACTTAATGTTTCCTCAGAAATCCCACTAAAATCAGTTTTCTCCTGAAAAAACAAATGTGTTTCAGATTGATGAATGATTTGCATTTATGTTTGTCGCTCCGTATGTCTCTCAATAGTTGGCGGTAAAAAAGAAAAAGATAAGAAGATTCTATTCAGTAATGTTGCAATTCCGTTCGATGGATTATGACCATAACATTTGTGTCGAATGAGGTGAGCTATTTAAACGGTGAGCGATCAAGTTTGAGAATTCTGCGAGGTTTCGTTTTTTAGAGATTTTGTATCATGTACTCATATGTCCTGAAAAATAGGAATACTGGAAAAAACGTTTTTTTCTTTTAACCAATCTTCGTAACCATGTAACTGCAATAAGTAAATAGGATGAGATATCTTGATGTGAAAAGCAGGAGGAGAAACAACCCAATGGCAGCACTAGCTACAAGATTCCATACGGCATGCTCAACTAATTCTGAAGGAAATTTGGGACCACTGCTGTTTCAAACGGCAAAAATGGATTAGAGCAACAATCAGAGAGAGCGCGCGCGCATAGTATTTGAGATATATTGTCTTTGTCGATAAGCCATATCATACATAAGGCATGTTGAGATCGTTATGGAAAGTGTGTTTTTTGACATAATAAGGAATCAACTATCTGTCGCATAATTCGTATATTTGTTGATTGGCTGAACCCTACAGTTCTGAAAGTCCATTTAGATTGGAAAATCGTAATATATGTCGGTCTTTTCTGTTCCGTGGGTAATTTCGTTCGACTTCCAAGAAATCTGTAAAAACTCGTTTGGAAGTTTGAAGTTCACGTGAGTTGTTTGTCCATGAAATGCTCAAGATTGCGTACCAGATACTGTAAAAAGTAATATTTGTTGCTGTTGAAGAAGACACGTGGATATGTGACCCGCCGGTGAGTAAAAGTGGCATGATGGCATTTTTGAGAGGTCATTTTAATTCGCCTCTTTTTGTTTACTTATGTTTCTGGTTGCCAGTTATCTGTAACTTATCGTTAAAGATGATGTAGGGTTCTTAATTGTAGCTAATATGGCAGTATATCTGCACAAGTTCAGAAAACACATGTATTGTCCAATGCGTATATTGTATAGAGGGCGCGGCCAAGGATTCACTTTTGAGGAAGTCATTTTGAAAACTTGATAAGCTCTCACTACTTCGTCTTACAGTAAAATAAAGTAAAAAACTGGAAATATTAAAAGCTATTATAGATGAGTATTGAAGATCTAATCTCTCATAGATAATATACCACTCTATTTACACGACAATCATTCTTCACTCGATCTAGAACTAAGGGACACATCCTCAACATTCAATCGCCACCATATCCAGTCATTCTAGTCTTAAATCTCCAGAGCATAAATGAACAACGATTTTCTAAAACATGTAAAAAAATTTTACGAATCAGGACATCAAAGATATTTTCCGTGTTAGCCTGCTTCTTTTTGTGGTCATCGACCGGTTTCGGGCGCTCGCCCTTCATCAGGATGTTTTTGTCAAAACAGTGTGATAACATAGATAGCAAATTTAATTGATACACTGCATTTGCTGCGTATTGGTAGACTGAATTTGCTCTGTGAAAGTCTTTATTATCACATTGTTTTGACAAAAATATCCTGATAATGGGTGAACACCCAAAACCGGTCGACGACCACAAAATGTAGCAGGCTATCATGGAAAATATCTCTGATGCTTTCCAGCTCTGCGGAACCAACCTCAACAAACATTTTTACGAAATCTACGATTCTGATTTCTGACAGTCTTTTTTTCCTGTTTTCTTAATTGGATGAATTCACATGAAAAAGAAAGTCAATCCATCGAATTACCTTCATAAAAAAAAAAAAAATGGAAATTTATGTGGCAAAAAAAAAATGCCCGACTAATTTGGCAGATATTGGATTTCGATAGGTTTTCTTTTAGCATTTCGTTGGATTAATCCCTAATTGAGCCGCTACATTAAACCTTTTAATCTCGTTTAAAATTGGAAACCCTTATTAATTAATTAATTATAAAGTTTTATCCAATTACATTTGCTGAAGTTACTTTTTTTTATCTACCTTTGTTTTTAATTATGTTTGTAAAAAGATCTTTTATTTTGTGTGTGTGTGTGTGTGTGTGTGTGTGTATATGAATAATTATTAAAAATGATAGACTTTAATGATTTATAAGATTTTATATGAACTCATTAAATTTAAAAAGTGAAAAGGAATTTTAAAGCAGATCACCTATTTAAGAATATCGATACTTTTAGTACTGTAAGTTGGCATCCCTCACTTCATTTTAAAACAGCTGACCATCGGATCATTGTTATTTCAGTAAACATAACCTCTGTTACTTATACAAAGTTAAGTTTAAGTCTTCTAGAATCCATGCTTTAGAAAAACAGCGTTTAGTGTTATGATTTTTGATTATTAAGGTGGGTTAACCTGAAATTTTTATCTGCATGTTTAAATAATACGGTTTATGTTGCTGTATAAAGGTGCGAGTTACAAAAACATGTGTGTGTGTGTAAAAGTAAAAAGGTCAAATTTGGCCAGACTCGAGCGAATTTCCTTCAACCAGGCGGTGAATACTATAACTCTCTCTCAGGCGACTTTGGGGCCTGGTAGTGAGCAAGCACTAGAGTTGCGTTTATGCTCTGAACTAGCATAACTATAACTCTAACTCTCTCTCTCTCTCAGGCGACTTTGGGGCCTGGTAGTGAGCAAGCACTAGAGCTGCGTTTATGCTCTGAACTAGTGATTAACTAACTTAATTAACCGGAGACAATAGTTTCATTTGGTTCGCGGTGACTGTGCCTTGGGACACTCCCCCTTTCACTATTCTAAAGGCAGTACGCTGAGAATGTTCCGGGCACCAATGACCATAGATAACGCGCCTTAAATTAAAAAAAATATTCAAATTCCGTACGCCTTCACCGCATCCGACATTAAAATTTCGGAACAATAAAATATCAACCGCATATGCAACTTTGCTGAATGTTTTTTTTCTGTGGCTGTTGATGACACCATTGCAGCACTGCAGTATCCTCAAGGAAAATATGACAATGAATTTTGTTTGTATTTCTAAATAATAACATTGCATATAACATTATAGATACATAATATATAGATATAGTAAAACTTCTTAAAGTTAACTAATGTTTCGACGTTGATTGCATTGTAAAAATAATGAAATTATTCGGTAATTTTAGATTACAGGGGAGGGAGAATGGCACTGCTACGTATCGCAGAATATGAATGATCATGTTCGGTCAGTTATGGCGTCACTGCACGAAACAAATGAGTCCCGGACAGTGTCATAGATAAATGTTTATGACAAGTTATTGAAGAATTTACTCATTGCAAAAATTGAAGAATTGATTTAATTTTCAAATAATATAAATAAGTTGATTTAATAAAAAATAGCTGCTAATAGATGCTTATATGTATTAGCGAAGGCTTTAAAGGTTTGTCACGAGTAGCCAAGGTCATAATGTACAAAACTATAACCAGACCAGATGTAAAATATGCGATTGAGATATGGTTAGTGATCAAAGAAAGAGGAAGGTGTGAGAGAGGAAGGTTCTGAGAAAAAGGCATTTAGTCTTTCTTTAAACGTACAGTGGTGTGACGTACAGTTTAAACGTACAGAAAAAACTTGTATTAGTTGTACAAGAACAAGATATCATCTGGCTTTTATAGAGAAAGGTCCGTCTCGGTTGGTTAAGTCATCTGGAGAGAATGGAGAATGGAATCTATGGTCGACTGGGTGGAGCTTGACGGAGGAGACTACCTCGCCAGCGTTGGCTGGAGGACTTTTAAGATGGCCTCAACTTAAACAAAAGGACCAAAACCTCCTCAGAACTTTCACTTCAATCAGACCCAAACCCAGCGCCTCACCAACTTGATATTGATATTCTATCTCATCGAAATCAGACTCCATTCAAGGTGTGCCATACTTTCGAACGGCTCCCTATGATTCCTCTGAAAATCAGAGTCTTCCAAGGGAGAATTGTCTGGTATCAAGGAACCGAGAATAACCGACACGGTTTCAGCCCAAGTAGTGGTATATATATATATATATATAAATATAACAGAGAGAGAGAGAGAGTGTGAGAGAGAGTGGAACTTCCTCAGAAATTTGTGAACTTCCTAACGTACTCGTACATAGAATGAAACTTATAAAAACTTCCGATCTAAACTAACATTAGTAAGCTTTTTTAAAGAATATAATAATTACATTTGTAAATTTAAACAGAATTTTCATAATAATGTAATATACTAAAATATATTTGAAAATATAATACAAAGAGCGCGCTTTTAACAATGTTTGTGTAAATTTTAATAATACCTAAAGTAACTGTTAAATAAGTTGGCGAAAGCTAACTTCCGTTCTAGCCGGAAGTTATAGCCAGGTAGGCGAACACAAAGCGAGAGAGGGTGAGCAGACGCTTATGCTATGTAAATATCCCAAGAGGCCTATCTTTAATATAAACTTGTTTAAATATTCCCTGCCAGGCAGCGCTAGTACCCTGCCTTGGTATGGAATTAATAAAAAATTGTACACTAAGTAAGGTAATAATTTGCATGTGAATTTCCATAACTAATAAAAAAATAATAATAGTAAAGTTTTATATATATATATATAGAACAAACAGGAAATAGTTTTTTTTAAACATGGAACCATTTTCAGAAAAGTTTGAAAAGCGAATGATATTGGGAATTTTCTCAACATTCGACTGCTAAAAATTCTAAAAAGGAAGGCTCATGTACTGCGTATCTGACCACATATACGCTTAAACGAAACGGAAGAAATGGGCTGCTAGATTAAAAGTAACGCCATCTTGGTCAGACAGGATTTTTGTTAAAAAAACAAAAACCAATGTGCGAAATACTCACACGACTTGCTCGACATTCCCTTACTGCAAATACTCACACGACTTGCTCGACATTCCCTTACTGCAAATACTCACACGACTTGCTCGACATTCCCTTACTGCAAATACTCACACGACTTGCTCGGACATTCCTTACTGCAAATACTCACACGGACTTGCTCGACATTCCTTATGCAAATATCACACGACTTGCTCGGACATTCCTGACTGCAAATACCTCACCCGACTTGCTCCGACATTCCCTTATGCAAATACTCACACGACTTGCTCTCGACACTTCCCTTCCTGCAACGACTCACACGATTGATCGACATTCCCTTACTGCAAATACTCACACGACTTGCGACATTCCCTTACTGCAAATACTCAAACGACTTGCCGACATTCCTTACTGCAACTACTCACACGACTTGCTCGACATTCCCTTACTGCATAAATACGCACACGACTGCTCGGGAATTCCCTTACTGCAATATCAGCACGACTGCTCGACATTCCCTACTGCAAATACTACACGACTTGCTCGACATTCACGTACTGCAAATACTCCACGACTCTGCTCGACATTCCTTACTGCAAATACTCACACGACTGCTCGACTTCCATTACTGCAACTACTCACACGACTTGCTCGACATTCCCTACTGCAATAATGGAAAATTAATTAAAAATTATCTTAAAAAGGTGCAATGTTACAAACGGTTAGTTGAGATCGCCGTCAAATAAATTTGTATAGGTTTTATACAATATAGATTGACATGGAACATATGAGCGCATATCACTACCAACAAAGTTTGTAGCGGGCAATTTCACATCTAAATCTGACTGACAGGGCTCCACAAAAATCCCTCTGAAATTTTTTTTTTTGTTCTTTGTGAGAAAAATAGTTACCGTCTGAACGTGGAAGTCAATTGTGCAGTTTAAAGGCAATTGTTCGGAAACAACTTTCAAAAACTCAAAAAACCTATAAGTGGCTCTTCCGTTTTTCTCCGATTTTCTTCAAATTGGTATTCTAGGAATGCTTAATGGGTGTTAATTTTTACTGTTATAGGTTTGTTATTATTATTTGTCTGTGGGGAGAAACCGTACGCTATCCAAAGCCTTCTAGCCATATAGTTACCCCTAAAGAATAACAACAACAAGCCGGGTCGGTAACAAAAATCAGTCCCGCATCTATTCCTTCTAAGATTTTCACGCAGTCCGAATAAATAGGACAATAACCTTAAGCGGAACAGACTAAGCTCTTCCACAGACATCCCACTCTTCGCCCCCAAAGGGGCTTAAACCCTAATTTCCTCACAACCCAAGCAATCAGTTCACTAAGATGGATGGGTGTTTCTCCTCTGTCACACAGACCTACAAGTGGATCGGCATGAGCCCCATTATGTAGAGATCTATCCTTAACCACAATTGATTCCAGTTACGATTTCCAACAGATGACTAAGAACGCTCCGCGAAAAAAACTAATGGCCTTGTCCGGGACCCCCGATGAGCATTTTGGACCGGCCGAAAACAACTGAGCCATCCATAAGGATGCAATGCTTGTGAAGCTGAAATGATTATAGAAGCCTGACCAGACGTGTGCAAAAGACCACCGCCAACAGCAGGCTCGAACCATGAAAGGCAAGAGAGGCGCCTAATTTGGCAAAACCTATCCACCTACTCATTCACAAAAATTCCCATGTGACCTGGCACCAAGACTAGAAGCACATCCTTCAGAGAAGAAAGCTCTTCCAGTCTTCTGGAACATTCTAACACCAACCTGGAAGTGAAGACGCATGAACTCAGCGCCTTCAGTGCAGCCTGGCTGTCCGAGCAGATACAAACACCTTTCTTCTCATCCAAAACACAACAAAGAATAGCATAAACCTCAGTCGGGAAGACCGTGGTCCATTCACCAAGAGATACTGTCAAATGATCTCCGGTCTCAAAATAGACCGCAGCTCCCAGACCTACCACTGTTATATGGTGGTAGAAACATACATGGTGGAGGAAAACATCCTGATGACGGGCCGCACGTCCGAAACCGGTTGATGACCACAAAAAGTAGCAGGCTATCACAGAAAAAAAATCTCTGATGCTTTCCAATTCTGCGAACTCAATCACAACAGTTATTGTCCAATTTGTTCGGAGGACTACCGTGAAACATACGTGGGTTAGACCCGGATCTGGATATTTATTTTAGACCCGGTTTGTTGTTGTTTTTCTTGGGGTAGCCGCATGGACCCAGTGGGGCTTTGGATAGCTTAATATTTGCCCCCCCCCCCATAGACAAATAATAATTAATAATGGTAGCTGGAATTTATTGATGATTGGTGATATTGAAGACTGAAACACACAAAATTCACCAATGCAATTAAATATTTTGTTTAACGAACTTTATGTGGAAAAGAGTAAAACAGATAATAGAGTGATCGTGCGAAGAGTGATGATTTTGTGCAGCGTTGGCTGGCCAGATAGTACAGCAAACTTGAGTGGATGTGTCTATTGAAAACTTTTGCCAGGATGGCTAACTTGATTGAAAACTTTCTAGCCATTTAAAAGGGCTTGTTTGACAGAGACCTGAGTGCAGACAGAGTTGATTGCTTATAGTAATCAGTTTCTTCGTGAAACTCTTTAGAGAGTAATGTTGATAATACTTAATCCACACTGCTGGCTGTTTCCTTCTTGTCAGCCTGGACTTGTATTAATGATATAAATTCAGTTTTTTTTACTGTTGAAACCCTGATAATTTTCGCGTAACTTCTAGGTGGGGGAAGAGATTTGTGGTTCTCAAAATTGTAGTCGCAGGGGAGAGAGAGTTAAGAAGTTCATAGCGTGCAGCGAGCACATGTAACTGCTGGAATCATCAACATGAAGTCTCTATCGCTTGTATGATGAATTTCCTCAATAGAACATGGTTTATTTCACTAAATATGCTATTGCCAACTGTAAATATTCCAAGTTTATAGAATGTTTACCATTTAGAATTTTAAATAATTGCAATAAGAGAATATTGTTTGTGTATTTTTCCACTAGGTGTCTTTTGTTGAATACTTGGCACAGCCATGAACTAATTTTATCTATAATAGAAGGTTGGCCAAAAAGAAAAAAATGGGGGGGGGAGATTGAAAAATGTATACCATTTTCCAGAGAAAGATGTTAAAAAAGAAAAATTCTATTATATTCATAGTACGAAAACAATTTTCAATAATATAGCACAACCTGGGAATCCAAGAAAATACTAGATAGATATGTAAATGTGAAAATATGTATGTATTCATTGGAGTGAAAATTTTTCTATTTAAGTTATTTTGAATGAAAAGTCATGTACTATATGTATGTATGTGTATATATATATATTTAATAGGTTTCTCCCATTTTTATTTCATATTCGGTTTTTTAGAATATGTGCAACATATAATATCTAGTTATTGTTTGCTATTTCTTTTATTATTTTAATAATATGGTACAATATATTTTTTGTCTAGAAATCATCGTTACGTCTGTTACTGTAATTTGAGTATATATATATATATATATATATATGTATATGTATGTATGAATGTAAGTAACAGATATCCAAAAGAGGAAAACAAACATACTTGATATTTCGCATATACTACCCATCTTATCGGCACGAATTTCAGTCTACTTCGTCAATACTTCGACTTTAATGAATATGTTTATTTTCTGTTTTCCATTAATCTCGAAAACGACTCCAATGATTTTTCTACCTTAATTCTTCTTTCTCCTTACCTCAGCCTATTCAATTCACCAACATAAGAGGAGATCAAGAGCCCCGCATATCTCAATCCCTAAAAAGATCTGGAAGGAGAAACAAGGGAATGTCCAGGAGGCACATATAAGGGCAAGCTACACTCAAACATTAAATCTACAATTGTGTCTGACGTTCAGTCTTGTTCACACAGTCGTCAAGAAAATAATCATACCATTCCTCACAGACCAAACATCACAATCCAAGAAGCCCAACTGCCAAAAACGTTGCAAGACAAAAAATTACAATCCCTGCTCGTATACACGTAGGAAACACCCACTACTCACAATCGCCAAATTGTTCAATTCTTTTAACAAATACGATAGTCTTTCAACAAGATTCAAAAGTCTTGACAAACACACCGGAATAATTTAATAAACACCGTACAATATGAAGCCACAATCGTGAAACATTTTCCAATCGCGCGCATTGAATACACACAACACCTACATATAATAATAAACACACAATAAACGCAATAATTCAAGTACTAAAAGTTCTTGTACTTCTGTGGACTGTGCTAGATGGTTGAGATAGGCGGGGATCTTGATCTCCTCTATGGTGGTGAATTGAATAGCTTGTGGGGAGGGAGGTGTGTTGCGCTTTACGTGACGTGTTGACATGATGACGTAGCAGTTGGTGGGTTGCCTTATTATTCCGGCATTGGGCAGGATACACTGCCGGCAATCCATTACAAAATCAATAATAAACATTTTACAGCAATTCACCACTGAAAACAAGTAAAAATTGGCTAAAACTGGTTGATAACCACACCTTATGTCAGCAAAAAATTAAAAGCAAACACTGCCATCTGAATAAACATTTCCAAAGTAACATAGAACTGGGACTGCTCAAATACGGGATGTACAAGCAATATTTTCACTGATATTAAAGAAAGTTTGGGTTTTACTGTAGAAAGCTGCTAAAAGCTGTTGCTGTATAGCAACTAAAAGCAATTCAGCAACAGAAGCCATTATTAGTATCTGTGACAGAGAAATAAAGCCATCAATATAACTTCGCTCTTATATGTAGTTCAGTTTTGGGTCTTGGATATGTAAATGATGTCACTGCCAAAGAGTACGCCATTGCCATTCCGTTGGAAACATGGTCGCTGCCGATCAAAGCTATTTGGTACTAAAGTACCCACCAAATTGGATTGCAAAGCAGTATAATATAGATAACTTTTGGTATCCTAAGATTTGCTTCATAAGATTAAAAAATGAAAAGAAAGATTTTCCCAAATATAACTGTTGTGAGATATAGCTGTTGTGTTCAGTTGAAGGCCTACTAGGTTGTGATTTGTCTAATATATGTGCCAAAATGAATACTATATTAGAGAAGTATAAACCCTAGTTAATAGAATTGACAGAGTCCAGCTGGCCAAGAACAGATATTGTGAACATTACGGGTATATTTTCTCCAACTTTGTAGCGAATGGCTTACATGCTCCCTATCTTGACCTAGATTTGAACTTTAAATTTGAAAAATGTAAGTAAATAAATTTCACGAAACTTCAAAGAAAATTCACGGAAATAATTAGCACTCTCGATGACGGAAGGAAAGTTATTTCGAAATTAATTACAAAAACATTCCCAAGAATATATATGCCTATATAAGAAATTATTTTGTAAATCATAGCAGATACTCATTTCTTCTTATACTAAGGAAACTGTAAACAATTTTCAAAGAGTGAAAACAACTTCTACTCAAACTAAGTAGCACATCAAGTGAAAAAAAAGTTGTACTCAGAAATATTCTGAAGTTAGTAGTGGTGTTTTAGTTGTTCCAAAGACGACCACCGGGAAGACCGTGCCACCGCCGTCTGCCTTCCCTGGAAAAGGATTTGTTACTAAGGTTGTAGTCTGGTTTTTGGCGAAGGCGGTAGAGTAGAGGTAGGGGTAGAGAGAGAGACAGTGTCAGAGAGCATCGGGCCCTTTACTCAGTTGTTGCTACTTACAAGTTCTAATTAAGTGGAAATTCCAAAACTTGTTCCAGTGGCTGAGATGTTACCTACTTTAGAGAATACATAGACAATATTTAGGCTTTACTTTGTATTCTGGCAAAACTAGTTCTATATATATATATCCACCCTATTGGGCTTCTATATCTCTCTCTTCTCTTCCCTCCGAAAGATATACACTACCTCTTGTGTATAAATCTCTAAAACCACTCGGGTGGTTCTGAAAACCATGGAATTCATATGAAATATGTATATGAGCAAACTTCATATACATTCTAGTCTAGGCCGTCAGCCGAATGACTAAATAAAAGCCTTACTTTTTGCGCAACATTGCCCAATTCAGTCTTAAGATTCATAGGTAACACTGCTAGATTTTTTATTATTTCACCGTTACTCCTAGTAACAGGAAGAATTGCGATCGTGCTAGATTTTCGAAATTGACTTCTTTTTTTTTTGGTCACGAAGATTTCAGACAAAATTCTTCAACCGGAAGTGCGACTTTGCTCAATTTTTTTTCAGTTTTTCGCGATTTTCCTGAAAACGGCTTCAGCTATTTGCTTTAAACGTCATATAATTTTATTAAAACGTCGTCCCCACCACAATTTTGTACGGCTGACTAAACATTGTAATGTGGCAAATTTAAAAAAAAATTTTGATTGAAATCTTTCATATCTGACACGGAAGTTTCGGTGAAAAATTTGTCAAGCGGAAGGGCGTCATTATTTTCAGTTTTTCGCGAGTTTTTATGTAAAACATTTTTTTTTTTAGGAAAATTTACTTTTTCTGAGCATTGCATTAAGCTTCCTTACAAAAGTGCTAAATCATTGCCATATATAGTTCTACAAATCATATAATTAACATACAGTAAATTCAATGTTAGATTTCAGGAAGTGCGTTTGTGCAGGATAAATTTCTGAGGTTTTTGCGCGGGGCGGGGGAATTTTTTCCAAACGGAAATTATTTCTAAAATTTTCTTTAAACTAGAATGCTAACTGTGCACAGATATGAACTGAACACTAATATTGTAAATATTCGGGGGGGGGGGGGTTTGATTTTATGGGGAATTCTGGGGAACCCTTTAAAAGTGCTTTCCTCGAAGCGAACTCAATATTTTGTTAAAAATTCCAAGTTTGAAGGCATTTTTTTTTCCTCAGATAAGTCGCGTGAGTGTTTATTGACGCCATTTTTTTTTTGTAGTTCTCAGTTTTGTCGTTGTTTGGTAAGGAACCATGTTCCATATTGATGGATACTTAATTTACTTTTGAGTTAAACTTTGTTTTTAGAATTTAATTAAAAGCTCAGCTTTCCTGGCCGGGTTTTTTCCCCCCCTAATCTTAAGGTATTAATATTAAACAGCGTTATGTAGAGTTCGCGGTACTGATGAGTTTTTCGAAAGGGGAAGGAGTGGGGAATGTCAGTGAACGGAGATTGGCCAAGCATCCTTAGAACATTTTCATCTTTCTTCCCGTATCGATTTATAATTTCTCTTTAACTTGAGGACATCCTATCCATTCGCAGGATGTTAGGATGGGATTTAAACCATTTTTTTTTCCTCACAATAATCAAATAGTGTTAGTGTTCGAAAAATGTTCTCTTTCAAAATGTGGTTTCTCTTGAAAAATTCAGTTCAAAAAAATAATTTTCATTAAAGTCAAAATCCTAATGAGGATTGTGCCTTCAAAAACAGTAATTTTCAAAGCAACAATTGTTGGTGATCCATAATTTCTTTTACTGCTGTAAGGAAAAGCATTGCAGTTCATCGCATCCGACACAAAGTTTTCGGACAAAATCCGTCACTAGCTGGATGTGCGATATTACTTATTTTTTTTTCCAGTTTTTCTGAAATAATTTTCTTGGCTCAAACGATTTTTCTTTAAACTTTGTGTGCTTCTACACATATAAATACTTTTCACTTCTATTGCCCATTTTTCCGCAGGGAAAAATTATTTTTAGGGTATTCTGGGAGTCCCATAGTTTCTCCTATTATAAAGTACCACTTCAATGCAATGTACACGACTTACACTTATACAATATTAAGAATATTAATATTCACGTTACTAGAACATTTCTAGAATTCTAAGTTTGCAGAAAATCGGTCAACAGAAGTGCCAATTTTTACAGAATAGATATTTTGGTCAACGTATATAACTGCACAGCTATCTTTAAATTTCTACTTGGTTATTGAGGGATTGCGTATTGTTAGCTTTTTACGTGTTATGTTGCAGATTTATAAATGCATTGTAATCACTTTTTAGTACCTGCTAGATGCTGAATAATCAGCATATGCCCCCATTAACATCTATATTTATTTTATATTGAGGCAATGTTGAGTAAAAATTCCAAGTTTGTAGCTGTAAGGTTATAAATGGTGATCCATAATTTCTTTAAAAAAATTGTTTTCTTTTTCCATTTGATGGCATGAGTACTATATTGTTATTTTAAAGCCAACCAACTTTTCCCCTTAAACTTCCCCCCTACCATTTTCACTTAAATCCTCTTTCTGTACTAAACAATATCAATTAAGTTAGGAAAATTAGCTTAGGACTTTTCTTTGTGTTTTTTTGTCTCATACACAAAAGCCTTAAACGCGCCAAGAAAACTTTTCATTTAAGTTTTCCAAAGACTAAGTTAAATATTTATTTTTAAGAAACCATTTTTTTTTTTAGGTCATGGGATGGGAAAAGGAGTGAATGAAATGGTGGGGTTGTTTTTTGGAAAAATGGTAGAAGTGGGAGAAGTGACGTATTGATGGTGAGAAAGAGAGTTCAGTATATATGGTTCCAGTATTCTCAGCTCTCTCTTTCTCTCCCCTCCCTCACTCATCTTGGGCGGGAAAATAAACGGGTAATCCATACAAGAGCTTTGGAGGAGCTGCCTATTTTTTTGTTAAATTGACCGTAGACAAGTCCATTACTGAGGGTGATCGGGTTTTTGATAGTGTGGGGAGAACTTTTCACTGGAGTGAGTATCTAAAGGAGAACGGACAATTCCCTCTCTTTTTTTAATCTCTCTTTCTCTCTCTCTATGATATCTCCGCTCTTTTTTCTCTTGTACATGGATTAATTTTCCTCCACATACTTGGACTCAGGCAAAAACAAAAAAAACGGAAGGGTTTTAGTAAGGTCAACATATGCTAGTCTAAGCAGATGGTCCTAGATAAAAGAAAAAAGTCTCACCATATATAAGAGAGAGGGAGGGAGAGAGAACAAGAAAGAGTTTAATGAGAACTTGTCCACCCTCCAAAATGCCTCTCATACAATTATCTCCATCACAGATTCCTATAAACAGTTACGGCTCCCTTCTCTACGATATTCCACGAGAATTAAAATGCAAACCTCCTCAAACACTATTCGCCATATTTCTTCACCCTGAAGATTGATCACTTCTCCAAAGTTTCTTGGACAAACTCTTCATGTGAGAGGGCATAAATAATGCCATAAAGTATGTTTTTTCTTGTTTATGCTAATCTTTGTTTTATTTTGGATACAACACTAATATAAAAGGTGTTTGTATGTCTCGGACAGTCAGGGCTCCGAGCATTTGTCTACATTTCCAAGTTGGTACTAAACATTTTTTTTAGAAGACTGGACATGCTTTCTTCCTTGAAGAATTTACTACTTCGAGTCAGGGTACCAGGCAATATTGGAATCCATCTTATGACAGATTGCTTGGGTTGTGAGAAAATTAGGTTCAGGATCTTTGTTTCGAACGGGATATCCGTGGAAGAGCTATTTCCCTTTAAGTTGGGAATGCGTTGAATGTTACATAAATTTAGACTCGGACCTGAATTTTTGGACTAGACCTGGTTTGTTGTTGTTTTTCTTTCGGGTAGCTATATTGAGTCACGCTTAGGGTGTGGTTCCTAACCACAGACGATTAATAATAATAATATTTTCCTCTTTAATGGTAAGTCGACTGTAGTACACGACGACTGTCACTTTTACTCGGATACCCACTTCATCTGAATGACAGGGCAAAGTTCCGGCCTTGTCAGGAGGGTGTTGCAAAACCGTAGGCCTATGGACAGGCTGTCAGTGACCACGGGATTGTGAGTCAGCCCGGCAGAGCTTGTTCTGCGCTCACGAGCTGAGGAATGGCCTCGTGGTGGGCGTAGTTAGCAGAGGTGATGGTAGATTTTCCCAATGTTTCTTTCTGGTGAGCGGGAGTTGGTTTGCCTAGAAAAATAGTTCCGCCTTCTCCCAATCCCTCACAAGAGCATGTCTCTTTTACTCAAGCGTGTATAGATTTAAGAGAGTGTAAAATAAGTCCAGAGACGGGAAACTGAAAATATTTAAGTTATTACTGCCCTCACTACTTTATGAGCAATTATTGCCTTTTTGTAAAATTTTCAAATACCTGTTTTCACCAAAAATAACACTTTCTGATCTCCAGGGTATTCATTTTTTTTTTTTTTTTGTGAAGCGAAAGTTGAAAATAGTATGTGAGTGAAGAAAACCGAAAAATTGCCGGGAGCTCAAACCTGACATATTGAGTACTATCATCACTGCATCTGACACCAAGGTTTTTCAAAATACACATCGGCAAGTGCGACTTTACTGAATCTTTTTTTTTTCAGTCAACTTTCCACTATTTTCTCGAAAACGACTCCCACGATTTCCTGTACTGCCTACACACATGTCAATTTTTTTTTTTTTTTAATATTTTCAAAGAAAATTGATTATTGAAGGATTTTGAGGCAGCTGCAAAAAATCCTTTTTATTCCAAACTCAACGGGATTTCAAAACCTGTATTTGTGGTTAAAAGTCAATTTAGAAATATTGTCACAGTGCTATATGAGGAAGTAAAAATACCTAATCTATGAAAATCCAGTACAATATAACCTACAGATTTATCAACAGATTACATCATAATCATTGCAATGACGTCAGAATGTGATATGTTGTTTAATTTGCCACGCATTTTTGATTCTATAGAAAGCCTCTGTATATATATAATATACAAGTGAAAAGCGTTAGTTTCCATGAAAGGAAAATCTCCGTAAAATTCCCGAGGGAAATGAGCTTAGTCAGTCAGCAAGCCAGCCCAGTAAGTTTAGTCCTTTTTCTATAGATGAGTTATAAAACCATGTAACTAAATATAAAGGAAGGAACTTGGCGAGATGAGGAGGAATGCTGGGTACATATTTCATTAATGTTACTATAGAGACCGCTTGCGAGTTTATAATATTAATGGCGTGGATCTTTTGGGTTTGTATGTATGTATGTATGTATATGTATTCTATGTCCGGCTCTTTTTATACTATCCTTATAATAGTTTTGAATGGAAAAACTATTGCTATTTTTCCCAGTTGTTTTTAAGATTTGTTATTTATGAAAAGGATTAAATAATGAAAAACATGTGGCGAGTGATTGTGGGTGACCGGATATATAAGTTTAAATCTAAATTATGTTTTTAATTTCTCTTACAACTAGTTTAGTAAAAGAGGAAGTTTTACGATCGTGTCAAATTTTCGAAATTGATCTTTAACCGGAACTACGTATGTCTTGATAATGCGAAATAATTATTTTTAGTGAATGATCTGTATCTGTGGGGGCGTTTGGGGACAAAGTATTTCAAAAAGGAAAAATCATAGGAAGCCCAAATTTGGTATTCCATTTAGGTACTACCACCGCATCTGCCACAAAGTTTTCGGGCACAATCCATTAACCAGAAATACCACTTTACTGATTGGATTTTTGGCTTTTCCTTTTTTTTTTTGCAATTTTCTCGAAAACGGCTCCAAAGATTTTCTTTTATCAGAGATATTTTCCTTGATAGCCTGCCTCATTTTGTGGACGTTGATTAAATTATATTAGCATGCTATCTGACATTCACGTAAGTTATCTGATGCTTGTTGTGGTGGTTGATTCCTCAGAGCTGGAAAGCATCAAAGACATTTTCCGTGATTGCCTGCTTCATTTTGTGGTCATCGATCGGTTTCGGGCGTTCACCCATCTTCAGGAAGCGTTTGTCAGACAGTGTGATACACAGACTTGCACAGAGCAAATTCAGTTTATACACTCTGAGTGTGTAAACTGAATTTGCTCTGTGCAAGTGTGTGTTATCACACTGTCTGACAAACGCTTCCTGAAGATGGGTGAACGCCCGAAACCGATCGATGACCACAAAATGAAGCAGGCTACCACGGAAAATGTCTCTGATTATCTGATACTCATTGCACACATCCACGCTCATCCACATTCACCGAGACATCATGCATCACGCTGTGTAGCCATTCGCTTATCCACATGTAATACAATCAAATTTACACTTGCGTATTAGGTACATAAACATACTAAGTTAGAATCGGTTTTGTGATATTTGTAAGAACGGATGTATTCTGAAAACCTTGCCATGATTTTCTAACGCTCTGGCGTAAACTCTCTACATTCTGAACATTTCAGTTCGTAAATCCCGCTACTGTCTTATAAGTCAGTATTTTCAATATATGTGCGGTTTTTTTTTTACCTAATTTATTGTTAGTTCTGAATGCAGTTTTGACGCCGATTTTCTTAAAAAAATTGTGATTTTGTATGTGTTGTTTCCGTTTATGTGAATTTGGCTGTGGTTTCTTTGTCATTTCTAGTATTACGGTGGAGTGTATCGTCTCTTAGTTGCAATATCACCACTGATGCAAAAATACCACAGATCCAACCATGCCATCACCCAGCACCATCTAGCTGCGTTGAGATACCTAACGAATAGACTTAAAACTACACCCCTCTCACCAACAAACTACGAACAAGAATTGAAGAACAAAAACAGCTACGAAAATAGCTAAGAACAACGAGATAACTAAAAATAGATAATTTTTACAAACTACTAAGAAGGCTTTTCTTTAAAGTGCCAATATCGGTTGATATATATTGGCCAAAACCTTATTGTCAGAACATGCGATGGTGTTACCTACATGGGATTCCAAGTTTGAGCTACCTATGATTTTTTTTCGTTTTTGAAATATTTCCTTCGGTACTTATGTACAGATTATTCGAAAAAAAGGCTTTTTCGTACTCAGAAAAACAAGTAACAGAAAGTTTAAAAAAAAAAGAACGAGTAAGTTTACAGTAGGTAAAAGTGTTATATATTATATCGCGCATAATATAAAATAAAATTCATAACTATACAAAATGGAGAGGAGCAAAAAAAAAAAAAAGAATAAAGCCTACATACATTGCGTCACATTTAGATTAATATAAATAACGTATGTGATATATAGATGGTGGCATATATATATATAAAAACATAACAATACATAGACAATATGAATAATCATTGAAATGGATGAGAAAATCCCTCTTGACATGGAGGAAATGTTAGCTTTTATTTTCGCTTTCAACACCACGTTGAAAATTGTGACAGATCTGACCAGTGAGATTTTAATTTTTAGTTTTTATTATCATTCAAAAATAATTATTATTTTTAAATAATATATGTATCGTATTTCTTTTTTCTTTATTTTTTTTTTCAACACAATTCTTTTTATTCATGAAATTTTTTATTTATTTATTTATTTTATTTATAAATATATTATAATAATTAGTTTTTGTTGTAGTTGGTTCTGCAGAGCTGAAAAGCATTAGAAATATTTTCCGTGATAGCCTGCTTTTTATAGTGGTCATCGAACGGTTTCGGGTGTTCCCATCATCAGGATGTTTTTTTTTGTAAACACTATGCAAGTCTATTTTATCACAGTGTTTGACAAAAAAAACATCCTGATGATGGGCCCGAAGCCGGTCAATGACAACAAAAAGAAGCAGAGACTATCACGGAAAATATCTCTGATAATTAGTTTTTGTTTGTTCACTTTTTAAGATCATCTTTGAAAAAGAAAAACCTGGTGTAAAACATTTACATTCTCACTAAATGTTTAGAACAACATTTACATTCTCACTAAATGTTTAGAACAACATTTACATTCTCACTAAATGTTTAGAACAAATTTACATTCTGATTAAATGTTTAGATAACTTTACATTCTCACTTCAGCCGTAATGTTGCACTTCCGGTGAACTAATTTTCTTCAAACTCGGACATGTTTAATTCTGATTATTATTGTTATAGTATGAATGATAGAATCGTATAATAAATTAAAACACTCCTTAGAAGAAAGCATAACACCCCCCCCCATGCTGCCCCCCAAAACTCCCCTTAAATGAATTTTCCCCGGAAAAATACTTCAAATACAAGTTTTCCCCGACTAACCACTCAACTGAAGTTTATTACTATCAATTTTATTTGAAACATTTTTTACAGATAAATTGATTTTTGAAGGATTATGGGGGAGGGAGGAGTAATTATAGTCTTTCCTTCTAAATTGCCCATTGAGTACATTGTCATAGGTTCTTCCACTTATATAAAACCAAAATGCACCAAAAACATTGCCAAATTAGCTTCTCAGTTTTTTTTTTATATTTTCTCTAAAACAGCTCGAAACTATTTCACCAAAGTTTTGAATGCTTACTGCACCAAATAATATAAACCTATAACTTTTATATGTGATTCTCGGAAATCTGTATTAGATTTCAAGTATTATTGATGTGTGATAAAAGCGCTGTCTTCTGGATTACAGTGTAATCACATATTAATACCAGCTTGTTGTATGTTCCGAAAAGCAACATTTATCCCCAAAACTACTAAATTCATGTTTAATAACAATTGTACTTTTAGTAAAACTTCCAAGTCACCAAGTTTGTTTACTATTTTATTATCCATCAAAGCCATCAAACAAACCTCAACCAAATTAGATTTGGTTAGGTTAGGTAGGTTACCTTGGCGACTGGACACCTAACCTAAAACCTTAAAAACCAAAGTTAACCGAATCTAACATAACCTAGCCCTCCGTGACGTAACCTTATCGTGACAATCTTTTATTGTTTGATAGCATTTTGTTTAACGTGTCAGAATATGGTATTTTTAAGAAAGTGAATAATCAACTTTCTGAGGAGTTGCAATACTAACAATGATACCCGTCATCCTATCAGTTCTTGATATCTATACATTAAGTAGTTATCCACATATTTTTATTTTATTTATTATAATTAATGAATGTATTTGTTTTTTTTTTTGTTTTTTCTACTGTTTTTCAGTTAAGCCATTAGATGTACGAATTCATGACTCAAACCTATCATTGTCCGGTGGTCGTAGATATGATCTGATGTGCCAGTCTACTGGTTCTAGACCTCCGGCCAAAGTTACATGGTGGAAGAATGGGCATCGCCTGGAAAGAACTAAGGAAACGGTAGGTTCGAGTGATCTTTTTTTTTTAAATTAATAATGACGTAATAATATACAATGACGTCTTTAAAAAGGTTTATGACTACAGTAAAAGGTGTAAACATGAATGCCTTGCATATTGTGATTGTAATTATTAAGAATTACAAGATGAAAATAGATTGTCTATTAGCGCTGTCTCAAATCTCCGATTTTCCAAAACAACGTTAGCTATTCAGCGAAAGATGTGGTTTACAAATTGCTGTCTTAAATTAAAAAAACAGTCATTTCTTTTACAGTTTCATTCACAAACTTAACAACCAATCGCACGGCCAATAGGTAATACCTAATATTTCAACAATACTGTTATGAAATGCACGAAGAATATTCAATAAATAAACGCCACTAAAATAAGAATGGTTTCAGGTCTGGGCGCTAGATGGCAACATCTGACACGGATGAATAGATATTATGGTCGTATTTGTCAGATTGCCTTGATCAGTGTCACTGATATGTTTGTACAATAAGTCCAATTCTTGCGATGGCGAATACACTTAACGCTAGCAGCATCTGAGATTTTGTTTCTGAGATGGAAAACTGCTTAAGGCGGCTTTTTCTTTTTTTGCGGACAGCAGGCTATGGGTTGGACTGATTTTACACGATTCAAAAAATGGAGGGCAAATCGTTACGATCTGGTAAGGAAGGCAGATCTGTGATGGAAAATGCGAAGCTGCTGACCATTACCCTCATCGCCACTAAAAATTGCCGTCTGTCAGAATGTCCTTTTATGATCTGTACCATACGAGATTTGTTTTAATTAAATGTAACTTTTAGGCATTCTAATTAAGACGAGTGTTTGTTAGTGCATAGAGTTTTATTTGGACAGTTCTTGGAATTGCAAACCATGATAAGTCCGAAATCGCGCATCAGCTTAGTGTCAGATCATAGAAGCACTTGAAAAACGAAAAACTCAATTAGTTGAGTAAGTTTTTTTTTTTTCTGTAAGGGATATATTCAAGGAGAAACAAAACATTAATTTCTAAATCAGCTTCCATGTTCAGGATAAGGAGTCGGTAATTCAGGAATTTTTAAATTCATAAGTGTGTGGACTTTACAAGACACTGAATATTTACTCTTTGTAATATAGTATTCATTTTTTGAAAAATTGGACATAAAAAAAGGATAATATCGATGTAAAACATTTGCTGGCAGCGAGATGTTTGGAATGGATCTGCAAATCAGTTTGGAAATCTAGTGTGGAAATGTCCCTTGACTTTTTCTTACTGCAGTTTACATAGTTATAACTTGAATTTTTTACAATAAAAATTTAACCATCTTACTCGGAAAAATGTTTGAAACAAAGGCGATAGGTCAGTATAGTGTAATTGGCATTATTACCGTGTTCAGAGAAGCTATATTTATCGAGAAAATTGCGGAAAATGAAAAAAATCCGTACCATTTTAACGTTAGGCTTTTCTAGGGCAAAACACCATCAAAAGAATTTTCTTGTAAAAATACTTGAAATAATACTGTTGTAGCTCTGTGCAGTTTCAAGAAAATCACCCAAAAAATTTTACCAAAACCTATTCAGTAAAATGGTACTTTAGGTTGACCGATTTGGACAAAATCTTATTGCGGGTTCCCTGGTATTTAGTTTAAAGTAATATCAAGTTTAAACTTTCTGCGATTTTGTATATTTGACTTATCTGACCAAACATACACATAGACGATTAAAAAAAAAAAAAAATGGGCTTAGCGTAAACTCAAAACGTGTGTTACTGGTGAAAATTTGAATACAATCGCAATACTTTCTGTTACTAGAAGAAAGAATTGCCGGTAGAAGAAAGTATTGTCGTGAGATAGGAAGGTTCTCGGGCAAAATTCATCAACCGGAAGTGCAGCTTTACCTGAAAGTTTTTATTTCCGGAAAATGGCTCCAACGATTTTCTTTAACCTCTTACTCTATCTACATACATAAAGATCTACCAATTTTATTTGTAATATTTTATCATGAAATTTGATTTTTTTGGGCGATTTTGAAGACACGCTACTCGTGTTATGATGCTTTTCTGTAAAGTATCACTTCAGCAAAATTTATGGGTTTTACCATCTAAGTGATATATATATATATACAAATATATAAGTATTGATAGAATTCCAAATATGAAGGAAATCAGTTCACCAGTAGTGAAAATTTATAATATAGTTTTTTGAAGTTTTTGGAATTTTCACAAAAATGGCTAGAACGATTTTCTTTAAATGTGAAATTCATTGAACAGATGAAAACATATCATTTTGATTTGTAATATTTTCCGAAAAAATTGATATTAGAGGGGTTTTGGGGTCTTGTCTCTTAGTTTAAATCTAAATTTCCAAAAAATTGTATTAGTTTTGACATACGGCTCTCAACATAAGGCCTCTCTGGTATACAAGTAAACCCCAACAATCTTTTTTATGGCCAGCCCAATAAATATTGTAGACGTTGAAATTTGAGAATTAGGAGTGAGAGAATGTCGTGTATTTTTCACACCAGATTTTCTTTTTATCACGCTTTTTCTTTGGGAGTTGTAGTTCCATTCTTAGCAGTTCTGGTCCAGCTAACCTGGTAAACAGTGTAACGTTCGATAAATACTTTGAAGGAGTATTCGTCCACTAGTAGACCTGGTGCAGGGAGAGGTCCTAGGACTGGACAAACTTTGGCAGGTCCTTGTATATATTTCAGACGGGAATAGTGGTTGTAGCTGGACTAAGAGTATGGGATAGGAGCTGAAAAGAGAGAAAGTGCGTGCGAGCGAGAAGACAGAGACGGAGAGCTGAATAACGGTGAAATATTTGCCCCGCGCGCGTGCGTGCAATGGCGTCAGCATGACCGACTGTGTGACGTCACACTGATAAACTACCCTCACACTGTTCGTGCCTCGCTTTTACTTTAGCTCTTGTAGGTCCTTCACTACAACTGTTTCCAACCAGTCCCTCCGCTCCATTGTATAGCCTCCTGTTGGAGTTGAGGAGGTTGGAAAACGGGCAACCGACTAATCATTCTTACTCACTCACCAACATTTATACAACCGATCCTGCTCTATTCTTGTATACTGGGACTTCCTAGTATAATGGAGGGGCCAGCCTCCCCAGTCCAATAAGAGTATTAGAGTGACAATGGATGTGCGAGCGAGAGAGAATAATAGTAAAACATTACTGGGCGAAATTCTGTTGCGGTTCAACTGCAGTATTACCCGAGTTATGTTTTGCCTCCGTCCGTCCGTCGAATTGGTGCCCACTACTTTACAACTCGGACACGATACACCACCGCTTGCAATGAAACACACACACACACGCGTTTCAAAGATTAATCTCCTACAACTGTGTACGGATCGTCCAGGACGTCGTTCTTCTCCAACTATCGCATTCTGTACAACTATTTTCAACCAGAGCGAGTAGTTCAGGGCCACACTCACACACAGACATACACTCTCTCTCTCTCTCTCTCTCGTCTCCCTACTATCCTAGTAGTCCATCGTCTATCTTGGTGGTGGAAGCGGCCGTATACTACCGGAACTTCCGGCTCTTTGCACATATAAACTCGAACATTCTCTGTATCTTTCTTCACTTCAAGAATCTGACAATTACCCTATTAAACATTTCAATTTCCCCCTGTGCTAAAGTATTAAAACAGCAACTGCGAACATAATTTAAAATAAGTAATATTAGTCAAACCAAGCATATTAATTTTATATCAACTTTTCGAAATTGGTTTTTACCGGAAATACTTGTTTTGAGGTCGTCTTCAGTTGGAAGAAAATTTTATAGCAGATGGTCTGTATGTGCGCTCTGTGGTGCGCGTATGAACAATTTTCTCAGAATGGTATGTTACATTCACTCGATTTTCTCTTGCTGCAGTTTACATTGTTAGAATTGACAAATTTTCACCAAACTTTATATTTTTTGACTACAGTATTTTTCCCGAGAGCGTGGGACATTCCAGTCCCTCCAGAACTTCACTAAAATCACTTTTCTCGGGGAAAAAATCTCAAACAAAAGCGATAGGTGTCCGTATACTTAATTATAGCTGGCTAGTGCCAAGTTTAATATTGATGTCATTATTAAAAAAAAAACGCAGAAAACTGAAACAAAATGTTTAATAAGTTGTACGTTCTTCCGGTTAACCGATTTTCTTCAAATTCGTGTAGATAGTATACCAAGTTTTAAGAAAATCATTGGAGAGCCGTTTTCATGAAAATTACGAAAAACTGAAAAAACAATTCAGTAAAGTCGCTCTTCCGGTACATGGATTTTGCCTGAAATCTTCGTGACTGAAACAATGATAGTGCCTAAACGGAATATCAAGTTTGAGCTTCCTGCGACTTTTCGTTAACACACACATCCGCTAAAAACATTTGTTTCGTACTCAAGGGACCCAAACTTATATTTCTGATGAAAACACAATTACTGCCACGATCGCAATACTTCTTCTTAGTAGGAGTAAGAGAAAGTTAAAAATGGATTATTTAGTAAGGAGTTCTGAGGGGTTCTTAATCTTTAACTATCGTTATAAACTTTGCATGGAAAGCTGACCCATGGCCACTGCAGTACAATGTACTCGCAATCAGGTGATCCTCATGCTCTGAAAACCTAAACAGCTATAATCCCTACCACCTAGAAGAGAGAAACGTTTAATTGTAAACGTTTAGTAAATATATCAAGTTCGAAAAAAATTGATTGTGATAATTGCTGTTAGAGATTGTCGTATAATTGTTTCACGTGAGATTTTATTTAATTTTTATAAAGTAAACTATAATTAAGATTATTTTAAATATAAATATAGTGTATCTCGTTTTTACTAATGACTAGGAAATGTAATAAATCTAAAAACAGTTTAATTAAGTTCAGAAGTATTAGAAACATTATTATATTATCAAAGGAAGAAGAATATCACAAAAACTGATAAACATTTTAACCATTTAAGGGACGAAATTCTATACAATGGTGCCGTGGGCGGGTGGTGATACAGTTAAATGTTACTTTTAATTAAAATGTTAGATATTAATTTCTCTTTTAGAAATAAACATTTGTTACTGCTGGAGGGTAGCCATGCGACAAGCCGGCCTCCAGTGATTAAAATTATTATTATTATTAAAATAAATATAAAAGATAACTCCTACTATCATTTACAGATTATCTCGCTGGAATTATGGAATATGGGCCAAAATTACACGTTTGTTTTTACTTTATCTTCCTCCTGGTTAGAGGAAGTATTGCGATCGTGGCCCATTTTTCAGTAATTAGTTTTAAAAAAAAATATGAAAAAAAGTTTTAGCGAATGTTCATACCTTAGCGAACAAAATATCTCTAAAACAAAAAATCGCTCTGTAATGGAACTCATCACCCTCTATCACCACCACCACCAAAATTTCTCTACATTCCCTTCTACCTCAAGAGATAGGAGCTAATCCAGCCGGCTTTATAAAAAGAGTGCCTGAGTCACTTCCTCTCATTGAGTAAACCGTCAACATTCAACGTATTTCTTGCCAACATTCAAACCGTCACTATGCCAGTCAGCCTGTCACTCTCTTCTCACATTACCATACATACTCTCACACTAAAATATTACAGTGTTAAGTCCTGGCAGTGTTTATTATTCGCAGTTCAGTAAGTCTAACTTCTCTCAACCTAAGTATTTTCTTTTTAGTACAACCCCCAAAAAATTCCACTACAAGTTCGAAGCTCAAACTTGATATTGTGTTTAGTTATCACAACCGCTATGACAAAAAAAGATTCAGGTCAAAATCCATCCACCGGAAGTGCGTTTCTACTAAGTAGTTCTTCGTGATTTTCTCTAAACTTCGTATCTTACTATCACTTTTATCTGTAGCATTTGTTTAGGAAATTTCCGGAGGAAATAGCAGCTTCCCCCTAGAGTACCACTTCAGTGCAATATATCGGTTCAGTTACCTATATTAATATTGATACACATTAGAAGTGTTACTAAAATTCCAAATTTGAATAAAATTTGTTAAAAGGTTGTGCAACTTTACAGAATAGGTTTGTGAGGTTTTCTTTTTTTTTCTCGAAAACGGCTACAATGGTTTCCTTTAACTTTGTAATGTTAGCTTTGAGTTATACAGTTATAATCGGATCACTTTTATCCGACACATTTTTCCGGAATAATTGAATTATGTTGGTTCTAAGCAATCTGCAACTTCAACATATATGTTATTTGTTGAATATTATTTTCGCTAGATTGTGGACTACTATGTAATCACCCACTATGCGGAGCCTTAGATAAGTCATGTGCCCCACCTTAGACAGGTCATGTGCCCCACCACCTCTATATTTATGTTGTTTTTTTATTAGTAATTTATATCTGTGTATAAAAGAACAGTAAATATGTGGAAAGTTCAATACAAATCGCTCGAACCATTTGTGTGGAGAACTTACTCAGCGATGAGACTCCATAAGATTCACATAAGTAAATTTACAAATTTAGTCACACATTATCGGATCTCGAGACCAACGGCGTTTTAATTGTCTTGGTGGATTATCTGGGGAAGATAGTTTTTTTATATTTGGATTTAGCAACTTTAGCTATGTAAGGAAATTGAGATCTTGATGTAGAATGAGGATTGGACACCTTAGAAGGGTTAACAATATTTCTGAGGATTTTGGATTGGAAGGGCTAGATTTGGTGTGAGTTGGTTTAGTTGAACCGCATAGTTTAATAGCCTGTATCCAAATAGGTTTACATATACCGTCTGCCAAGTGGTAATGATAGTAGTTGAAATCGTCTATTGTGGTCTTGTCTTTTTAGTTTTTTGGGGGCTCTATTTGAGCCGTTTGTCGATGTATGATCCTAAGTAGCGAACATAGCAGTTGGAAGTGAAATACCATAAAAATATGGAGGGGTATTATTGTCAGTCTTAATCTAAAAGTTATGTATAAATGTGATTCAACCGTAGTGTGCTGGTTCGCTTTGCTGTTATCCCGCAATAGTTTGGGATCCATTGGTATATTAAATTTCCCAACCCGAAGAAGCTGGCCCACAAGAAGTGGAATGGGACTCACATATGTGGCGTGCCATTGTAAATATCAGAATAGCAGAATTATGGTGGGGTGGGGGACTTCTTCCTAAATTCCAAAATAATTACGATATTACAAAATATGTATTTCACGTGAAAAAAAAAAAAAAATGAAAAATCTGAACACCAATGAGAAAGAAATCTTTTTTATGTAAGCAAAAGACAGTAGCAGATATATATCTGCTTAGAACACCATCTAGATAGGTGTATACATACGTACGTATATGTATTCAGTGTAAGCTTGCTATTAGCATGTAAGCAGGTATTTTGTGGATCGAGGAGAGAGAAAACTGACAAATATTTGCGTTATACTATGATGATGGCCTCTGACATCTCCATATAAACACACACACACACACACACACACATTTATAATATTATATATATATATTATATTCGGAGCTCTGTACCGGCTACAAATATAACCTTCCTTTATAAGACATGCTGGAACACGTACATTCATCCTTTCCTCTACTGATATGAACGAGACAAACAGATGATAGATAAATGGAAAAAACAAACTTTCCTCTCTAATTTTTGAATTTTAATGACAATAATACAGTATTCCATACCTTTAATCTTAATCTAGAAAAATATTACGTTATAAAAAGAACTAATGCTTTCTCAATCACTTTCTCAACAACTTTCTCTGATTGCTGTTAATATACTAATTACAGAAATAAAATGACAAAATTTACTTAAAACTATAAATTTTACCCATTGGTCCTAAATAAATATAGTGGCATGGAGGGAGGGGGGTAGATAGTAGATAGTAGAAGTGATGATCATAGTGTAGCCAGAACAGAACACCTATATCATTGAGCCAAGTTCATATAACATTGAAAATTTACTCTACAAATTCCGTAGATCTCTTGGAAACCAATTTTTTTTTTTGTTTTTAGGAAAATGTTCCAACAAATCGCTGCAGCTCAGAAACGGTTTGTTTAATGAATACATTAGTTTCAGTGCGACAAGTTGGCATCCTTGTACTTAGTTTCTCATCAGCTGTTCGAGAGTATTTGGTAAGCATAACCTCAAATGTATTCGGTTAGCAATGGCGAGTCCGCTTCTAACATTGCACCTCAGAAGAACAACATTCAGTGATTAGATTTTTAGTTGCAAAGGGTATCAAAGGTGGTGCAATCCATGAAGGAATGTTGAAAGTGTACGAGAATAATTGTTTGAACCGTTCGTACGTTTACAAATGGGTGGAACAGTTTAAAAGTGGCAATGTAACTGTCTCTGACGAGCAGCAACGTGGACGACCGGTTGAAGTTGCAACTTCCTCCCTCGAATCTCGCATTAACGCGTTAATTCAGGACAACAGGCGTATTAGTGTTGAACTGATAGCCGAAGAAGTGCACGCGAGTCTTGGAACTGCCCATAACATGATTCAAAAGCTGCAGTACAAGAAAACTTGTGCGAGATGGGTACCGAGACAACTTACGGACGCTCACAAAGAAAATGGGGTCAGAGATCCTTCCAAATCACCCACGAGATCCTTCCACAGCACCGACCTCGCCCAATTGTACTTCCATTTATTTGGATCCCTTAAAGAGGCTCTACGTGGGAATCATTTTCAATCCAATGAAGAAGTTAAAAATCAGGGGCAAAAGTGGCTTCGAGAAAAACAACACAATGACTTTTGTGCCAGAGGCATACACAAATTAGAAGAACGATGGAACAAGTGTATAAATGTTGTTGAGGGACTATGTTGAAAAGTAGCCAAAATTTTGTATTGATTAAATAAACCGTTTTTGAGCTGCAGCAATTTGTCTCGATACTTATTGAATGATGCTTGCATATAGGTGGTAGAACCGTACATTATATTTAATTTGTACTTTGGAGGCAAGCTTAACGTTATTGTCCCCCCCCCCCCAGAACCCTTTATCTCCCCAGAAAATTCAATTTTCGCCGAGAAAAGTTTCAAATAAAACTAATTGGTATTCATTGTTGTGTAGATAGTTTACGAAGAAGATTGTGAAAAACTGACGTCGTTGCGGGCGATGCCTTATGATTATTATGTTGCTGGTAAGGCATGCCAAATGTCACGGCAGTCCATTACATATTTTTATATGCCCCTTCCTTATACATAGTACTATTTTATAAATACTAAGAAGTACTTTGTACTATTTCTTAATACGTAGACATAATAATAAGACATCAAAATAAGTTTTATAATATTATTGAGGAAAATTATTAATTTTTCCTTTTCTATGTTTTCAACCGTATACTCTGCAAGAAAAAGTGCCTTTATTTTTCATACTAACGATTGAGATTACATTCTAATGTAAGGAAATCAAAGTTTATCAAAAAATTCAAAATAGTTTTGAGTTAAATATTGCAATTTGATATTACGACAATAATCGAGCACATTTACAAACAAAAATTCCCCCGCTTCCGTCATAATACGGCTGCGATAAATGCCTGAATGACAATACGTTAATATATTATAATTTATAACATTATAAAGTTGGAGAGCCATTTACTGAAATGGCACTATAATTGAAATTACAATATTGCAGTTATTTTCCTGAACATCCCCATGAAATAATAGTTCCCAGGAAAAAGTATTTCAAATAAAAAACGATAGACCTATATGTGTGTGTATGTGTCAGTTAATATGCGAGTTTTAAAGAGAAATCGTTGGAAACCACTTTCGAGAAAACTGAAAGAAAGAAACATTCAGTGAGGCACTTCCGTTCCAGTTTTGACCTGTTGTTTTCACATTCACTCTATACAAACAGACAGAGGGACCACTTTCTAAAAAAAAAAAAAAAAAAAAAAAGAAAAAGAAATCTACTGTTTCGAACTCAAGGGTCCTCATAAACATGCATTATTTCCGGTTGTATTTTCTGCTTTACGCAGTGAGAGAAAATGAAAAATTCAATCCAGTAAAATGTAAGAGTGATTTTTTGCTTTCTAGCGGCCAGTATTATAAAAACACCATTCAATGATAAAAAAATATATATTTTAACAATAAAAAATATGAAAAAAGAAATACGGAAAAAGAGAAACATTTTGCGATATTTAGAGAGCGTTCATTTCCGGTTTTTGATAGTTTGTTATACACGTGTATATATGGGGCGTTTGGAGGGGGTATATGTATATAAAATGGGTATATCTATTTATGTCATAGAATGACATTCACAAACACTTGTAAATACCTCTTTTTTATTTTTTTTTATTTATTAATACTGGCAGGGCTCTCTAGTGTCCGTTTTTAACTTTAGTAGTGAAACAGGTGATTTAATGGTGGAGGGGAACGTCAGAGGGTCGGGGTGCTTGCAGTTAACAGGCGCCAAGTGTTCTCGAGAGTGGTGAAGGCAGTTAAACAAGAGATGCTTGTGGCAGGTTCCGTTTTATGTTTCCCGAAAACATGGAAGTCAGATCAGGGTTTTTGTTTCCTTCTTCAATGTTCTGTTTCTGTAAATTTATTTATTTAAGCCCACAAAGAGATATTGTTATCGTTTATTTATTAATTTATTTTTACTTTCTCTTACGGCTGTAAGAGGATTTTCATCGGAAATGACCCCTGAGTCCGAAAAGGTGGTTTTAGGAAAATGGTGTATGTATGTGTGAATGAATCAGCATTCGAAGTTTTCGAGTAAATTCCAAAAAAAACTCAAAAACCTATTCCATAAAGTCGCATTTCCAGTTAACTGTATTTTCTTCCAAATTTGGAAATCTGGCTTCTAATGGGTATCAATAGTATATCCCTGCCGATAGATTAATATTTAATGAAATTAATCTATCGGCATTCCAAGAATTGTAATAAAAGAAAGTCGTGTGAGTGTTTCACAGCAGATTTTTTTTTTAAATTTTATTTAAATAAATCCAAGGAATAATGAAAGACCCTACAATGAAAGTAGTTAGAATTTGTATTAAAACCTAATTTTGTAAAACACAAAGGAAATTGGGTCAGTGGTGTAACAAACAGCTGTTTGTTAGAAGGATGGGAAGTAGAGGATTTGTTAGCCACTGGGAGGGCGGAGGCGACAGTGTGATAGAGAAAGAGGAAGATTGAGGGAGGGTATGAGAGAGTGGAAGAGCCCGTCTGGATGGATGCGGGAGAGAAGAAGCAGAAGTTGGTGGGTAGAAAGTTTTAGAAAGTGAGTTCTCTTCCTTCATACTCACCGCCCGTCCCCCAAATGCCCTTTAAGTTAAAAGTTGAGTTAATAGGAAAAGATGGAGATCGGAAGTAGGGACAACTCTTGTCGTCGTGTTGTCGTACCGCCACACTGTCGAACAAGAAAACCACTTCCTTCTTCTCGTATACTCTCACTCTGCCACTCTCTCACAACCTCCCCCTCACTCCGGTTTGTATCCTTAAACTCCACGATTGAATTCCAGATGGCCAAATTCCGCAGCACATAAGAAGGAAAGGCCTACATCGGAGAGCTTCCCCTAGCTCCCCAATCGGCTTAGGATTATTGAAAATTCCTACCTTTGACAAATACTTTTACAAAACTTGTCTTTAAACGATCCTATATATTTATATTATATATATTCATGACACCACCCTTTATTGAAAACATTGAAATTATTTCATTTTAGCTAAATTTCTCTTTTATTTTTTTTTTTAATCTTTTCTTATTGAAAAAATTATTTCCCACTTTTCAATTTATTTATTAATTTATTTTTCCATTATAACGGGGAAAAAAAGGAAACGACTTTTTTTTAATTTTCCTTTCTCTTTAAGCATTTTTCTCTACAAAAATAAATAAATAAATAAATAAATAAGAGAAATTAAAAAAGGAAAATCCAATTTGAGATATCGTTATTTTCTCTTTATTACATCGACAGTTTCTTACTTTTTTACTTTCTCTTACCCCTGGTAAGAGGAAGTATTAACATTGTTCACAAGTTTGTTCCCTACAAGAGATAAAATGCCACTTCCACACACTCCAGATCAGGTTTGCCCAAACATTAAACACAAGCATTGAAGTTCCCTTTATTCCAGCTTTAAATATGATATTTTTCCTTTCATAGTTGAAAATAAGGATTAAAAAACAGGTAAAACATGTACGGTGACATTTGGTTAAAGTTAAGCAAAATTATGTTATTATCCTGAGTCCAAAAAAGTGTTTTTTTGTTTTTAAGAAAATGGTCTGTATGTGTGTGTGTCTGTGTCCATGTTTGTGTATGTGTGTGAACTGCATAGTTCACAAAATAAAAGACGCAGAAAGTTCATACGACGTTCCATTTGGATATCACCACGGATCTGACAGAAACTTACCTGTCAAAATTCCTCAAGCGGAAGTGTCACTTTACTATTTTTCAATTTTTTTTTTTTTTGCAATTTTCTTTAAACTTCGTATACTATCTACACACAAAAATACCTATCACTTTTATTTGAAACATTTGCCTGGGTAAATTGATTTTTTGGGGGAACAGTAGCGTTATGTTTTCCTATAAAGTACCATTTCAGTACAATACATCGTTTTAACACCTACATAATATTAATACACATTCGAAGCATTGAGAAAATTCCAAACTTGGAGCAAAATCGGTTAATCGGAAGTGCGATTTTAATTGAATTAGGTTTTGAGTTTTTTTTGGAATTTTCCTCGAAAACGGTTTCAACGACTTTAAATATAAATATTTGCTGCGTAGAAAAAAAAGAGCGCTTCACATAAAGCCGCGCAAATATACAACTAAAATTCCCACCACGTTGAATTTTAAAGAAAATTTCTTGTTTAAATTATTGTATTGTTTAAAGTAAGAGAAAGTTGTGTTTCATCCCAGATTTTCTTGAAATATTTTGGTGCTTATAAAAGAATGGTTTTTTTACCTCTCAAACCACGCCCCACCACCAAAAACAGTCCACACCAATAAAATAGCATATATATTAGAAAAATACTATGAAATGTTGATGACAAATGTTGAAACAAAACAAACAAAAAAAGTTGAAACTTTCTCCAGGATAAAGGATGTAATTTGTCAAAAGTAATATTTGTATGAATTAGTTGTAATACAAACAGATGCACACAATATTAGTATTGTTACAGTTGTTGTTAGCTATTGTTACAAATTGTTCTTGTTGTGTTGTTGTTATTGTTGTTGTTGTTGTGGAACATTAACCTAGTAGATTGTTGTTATATGTAATGTCCGTGTGGAGACGGGTAATAAAACCCCAACCAGGGCCCAGGGATGGCAGAGAGGTGGGCACAACTACTGTGTCATATTGTTTCCCTTCTGCTGCCCTAACCTGTCCTTGATGTTCATCTCGGGATGTCCCATATGTTATGTACGTCAGAAAAGAGAGAAACATGTCACCAACAAAGGTTGATTAGTACTTGGTGAGTGGAGGGGATTAGAAAGGGTCGGTTCCATGTCACTGGGATCTGCTCCTCTCTTTATTGAGATTAATGTTTGAGATTAAATTATTTATACATACTTTTTTTTGTTTTTGTAGTTCATTTTTACCATTACATTAAATATTACAATAACTGTAATAAACAATGATTATAATTATCACTTAACTTGCGAAACAGCAACGAATCCCCTTTTTACATTGTAATTTTATACATGCTAATAATATATTATTATTATACTTTATTAATATTATATATATTAATAATTTTTTTGAAACTTTTATGAATTTTTTTTTTTTGTAATACATCAAAATTATATTTATTTACTGACTAGCTGTACCCGGCCACAAGTTGCTGTGGGTCAGTCTGGTTAAATGGAAAAGAAACATAAGAAGAAGCGTACAGTGTCTGTGGATATACAATATACTTTGTTGTTTACATTGTCTGTGCACATATGAAATTGCCTGGTTTGCCGACTCTAGAACACTCAACATATAATTGTCCGTGTGAGAAGCATTCCGTGTCTAGATCTAAACCGCACAATTCTAAAGATTGGCCCTGAGCTTTGTTGATGGTGATAGCAAACGCCAATTGGATTGGGAATTGCAATCTCTTAAATTGAAAAGGCATATCCGTTGGAATCATAGAATGCGAGGAATGAGGGCATCTTCACCTTTGAAAGGTCCTGTTGAGATGGTTGTTTCTACGAAGTTGCTCATTAATTTTTTTATTGCAAGCCGCGTGCCGTTGCAAAGCTTTGGCTGGTGGATATTTTGCAACATGATAATTAATTAGCACGCCGATTTTCAATTGCAGTACATGCGGTGGCATCTCTGGCAGATCGAGTAAATTCAAAAATTCTGTTGGATAATTAACCGCTTCATCTGCTTTCGGTGTCGAAGAATAGCTCATTCACTCAGCAATCGTGATTATTATAACTGCTTTGAATATTGGGAATACTTTTTCAACCAATTCTTCTTTTGAGTTCACTAAATTGCAGCAGTTATGGATGCAATGAAATTCTTTCTGAAGTCAGATCAACCGGCACCTTTCCATTCCCATTTTCCAGCAATTGATGTGATAATATCTCAGCTGATACGCATATTTGTAGTTAATTTTAGCGTCTTTACGTGTCGCTACAAAGTAGAGTGTTCCAGGCAAGCATTTATTTCGTCCGCTGGTGTTGATCGAAGAATTACAGGTAATATTTGCCTGAAATCTCCTGCAAGCAATATTAACATTTTTAAACAAATATAAAATTTAGCAGTTATACGCTGGACTCGAACTGGGGTCCTCACTCTTACAAGTCCATGCTCATAACCACTACACCAACACCCGCCTCGCAAGCAATATTAATGCGTTCTCAAATGGTCCACGCAAACCTTGCAATGATCGATTAAGAGCCTCGAGCGATATTTAGTGCGCCATAGTGCATTCATCCCAAACAATAAGTTTGCATTTCTGCAATAATTTTTTCATGCCGGATGCTTTGGAAATGTTGCACGTGGTACTTTCAATGAATTGCATGGTCATTGGCAATTTCAAAGCGGAATGGGCAGTTCTTCCACCTGGTAACAATGTCGCAGCTATTCCGGACGGCCCAAGAGCTAAGACTATGACCTTTTGGGATCGAATTGCTGCCAGAATCAATCTAATTAAAAACGTTTTACCAGTTCCTCCTGGCGCATCTAGAAAAAAATTTCTCCAACCTCGTTACTGACGTTTCCATAAGATCGTAAATGCCTTTTCTCTCAAGCGTTAGCTTAGGAATTTTTGATTGCACATACGACAAAAGATCACCCGTGTTTTAATTTGTTTCACGACGCACTTCTACATCGCACGAAGCAGCAGCAGATGGCAGATGGTGGCATTCCCAATTGATGAGAAATTTGTTCTCGATTTCTAAGCACAAGTCTTCAATCATTATCAACTCTCCGCGCAGATTTCTGCTGTGAAATCCATGTTCATATTTAAATTTTCCTTGCGTATTCGACGGAAAATATCTTCAGTCATGTGCGATTTATATTTACCTCATAACTCTGTTGGAGATGAAGGAGATCAGGCGGTCAATATGATTGCAAGCAATGCACGAATTTGATTTGGATGTGACGTGTTGCACGCGTCGTTAATGCAATTGTCGGTCGTTCTCCATAAATTCACAGCGTGACGTGCACTGCGGAAAGTGGCATGTGTATGTGTATCGCCGTTGACAATTCTCAGTTGCTGAAAAGGATATCCATCGTTTCCTGTAACTGTATTCGATGTTACGCTCGAGGATATCGCTTGGCGTCTATCATTCATGGTGATTTTGGATTCAGTGTACCGCTATGTCCATGTATCATATTTTTCGTCACAATTCATGCAAATCCTTATCGACGTCGGCATCGGGTATTTCAACCCATTTTACATCGTCGATTGCGATTGAAGTAATTTTGTTATAGAGCCAGATTACTATATATGCGTGTGGTAATCCTCTCTTTTGCCATTCCACTGAGTACATCCAGCAGCGCACACACCCAAACACTTCATGTTTTATCATGAAATCCATCAGCGATTTCAGCTTCTGTCCGAAAACACGAGCTGTGACATCATGCCTATCCACCGGCGATTGCCCAGGAAGTAAGAGCTGTAATATATCGTCCCAAGCTGGATTGCATGTGAATGTAATGAATAGATCTGGACGCCAGTAGTGACGAACATACGCAATTGAATCTTGAGCGTATTCATGCATACGACGTGAACTGCCTGTACATGAAGATGACAAAATCGTTAGTCTTCCAACGTTAGTTGTATTATCGTCATTTACAACTGCATCTCGCAAATGAACTATTCTTCAGAGCGAAGCTTGGTCTGATTCAAACGGAGAAATATCAAAGTTCTGTTTTGATTTTTGCATACATATCTACGATTCTGTGAAACTATTGACACCATCAGAATATGATTGTCTTCATTCTCTTGAATCATTAATCGGTATGAATAATAGATAACTGCGCTGCATTTCATATTTGTTTCTTCGCAACTGACTGGATTTATCATCTAACGTTGAAGTGATATCCATCACCACCATCCCAAAAAATGATTGGATATTGCGGGGCGTCGTAGCATCGATGAGTTTCTGAAACTTTTATCAATTGAACGTTTCACAATATCTCTAGGTTGGAATTGATCTCCGACTATAACAATTGCCACTTCGTCTATAGTTGGGTCATTGAATCTTTGCACATGTTCTCCAGCGGGCGTTTAGTCAGTTCATACTTACTAAACGCCTGCTGGAGAAATCTTGTGTGTGTCAGAGGCATCATATCAATTTCTGTTTGTTTTTCTTTTTCGTGAATTCAGTTTAACAATGCAATCGGAAACATAGAAATGGAGCGTAAATTGGAAACATAGAAATGCAGTCGTAAAATATTTAGTATAGCATGTGTTGCTTTTACGTCCAACAGATGGCGCTGTTTTTTTTTAAACATGTTTTTACCTGTCACAGGTGTGACATCTATATTATAATATAATACGCGCGTTTCGAATGCAACGTTGTGTCAAAATTTCAAACCAATTGGTGAAGAACTTTCGGAGATTTAAGATTTTGAACAAACAAACATTTACATTTTTATTTATACAAATTATTCAGTTAAATTAATTTTAATCAATATTTAATTTAACAGTTGCAGGATATTTTGGCTGTATTTATCTATGTTAATTTTTGCTGATAATGTTGATTAATGAACTGCAACTGTTAAATTAAAATCTACCATGGCAGAACCATTGAAACCAGGAAAAGATCTGCAAAGTAGACTAAAGAAATTCAAAATTGAAATATATGGTGCTTCTAAAAATATTTGTATAAATTTTAATAAGATATTTCCTTGAAAATGACACGCTCAGTATCGAAACGTAGGAAAGAATACAAAATGTAATATTTTTTAAAAAATAAACAAATATTAAGGCCGTATTACGGTTCATTAATCAACATTATCAGCTCCATATTTAATTAAATGGGCTAAATTTGGTTTAATCTATAACTTTGTTAATTTTTGCTTACCAAAAAATCTGGTGTGAAACAATCTGGTCATGACTTACTCTTATCATTCCAATTAATACAACTTTATATACAAGTTTTCTGTAAAATTCCAACGTTTATGTTTAATTATGCTGGCCATGAAAACCAAGGAGGCATGTGTTGCACTTGTATAACTGAGCGGATTTGCGTGGAGTGCACTCGATCAAAACCAACAAGCTTATGTACTATTTGAATTTAAACTATGTGGCAGATCTCCAATACCCCCCTCTAAAATAATTTTTTTTCAAAACTTTGCACTTCCGGAATTTTATAAATGCTTCTAATGAATGTATCATGTATCATATCTAATATATTAATATCATATAGGTAGTAAAATTATTCTTTAAACTGAAATGGTACTTTATAAGAAAGCATGACGCTACTGTTCCCTCAGAATCCCTCAAAAAATCAATTTTCCCTCGGTAATGTTAAAAAAAAGGAAGGTAATGGTCATTGGTAAGGCATTTATTTTGAAGAAATTAGATAGTGAACGAAGTTGAAAGAAAATTGGAGCCGTTTTCGAAAACATCGCGAAATACTGAAAAAACAAAATCAGAAAAGTGTTCTTCCGGTTGTTGGATTTTGTCCGTAATCTTCGTGTCTGATGCAGAGGTACTAACCTCAACATAATACCATGTTTTGAGATTCCTATGATTTCTCATTTTTGAGATATTTCGTTCATACGAATATAGACTCTTCACTACAACCATTTTTCCGGTGAAAACATGTATTTCCGATGACAACTCAATTTTGAAAATTTGACACGGTCGCAACACTTCCTACTACTAAGAGAAAATATAGATATCACCTATAGATTTAAATGGTGTGATTTAAGCGAAGACAGTCCTATTACAGCGGTTCTAGGCAATCTACCTTACAAGAATAAGACAGACTCTACCCATAGCAAATAAAAGTGTATGGGCTGTTCTTTCGAAAAGATATAAGGAAGGTTGTCTATCAATAAACCTGGAATCAATTCATCAATGTTGACCAAATTTCAACGAGTCCAGCTTGTTACAAGTTACACTGCTAGTCTGTTTCACTCTCACTGCATTCTCCTTCTCACTCTGCCTCTCTCTTATTCTTTCTGTAAAAATCGTCCTTTAGTGTTTTATACAATTGTACACAGTGAGTAGACTTACTTATAGGAACTCTATGTTATTGCGTTCCTTCTTTCTAATCGAGTAAACCATTAATCAATCTGTATGAAGAAAATAAAAATAAAGAGAAATTGAAGTATTTATTTATATTGAAAAAACTTAGTTAATATAAACAATAGTTCCTTTTGGCTATTGTTAATTCAAAAAACTATCAAAATATTGTTGGCTGGGGCCAAAGAGAGAAAACTTTAAAATTCAAGGAGTTTTTTTCTTGGTCCCAGCCAACCAACATTTTGTTTGTAAAATCAGTTAATTTTTATTGGTTCTACGAGTATATGCGTAGTTATCATTTTCGTGTTTATTTTATTTGTAGGATATTCTTATTGTTTACCCAAATTCGAACTCTGTTCACCCCTCCTGCAACGAGGTTGTTTTCCATTAAATATTTACTTACTTACTTATTGCTTGGCTCTACACTCCTTGTAGGCCCTTAACTTCTCTAACGATCTCGAGCCATTCTTTTCGATCCACAGTTTTAGACATCTACCTTCTATTTTTCTTAAAGTCATCCTCTAAATCCTCTATCCACCATAGCCTAGGTCTTTTCGTTCCGATCTGCGACCCCCTTGCCTACCAGAAAACATTCTTCTAGGAATTCTGTATGTAATCCGGCATTCGTTCAGTATGTCCCAGCCATAGGAGTGGGACATTATGCTAACAATATCTTCTTCTTGGAAAAGAGTGCTTTCAGCTCTACATTCGAAAGCATCTTCCATGCCCCATTTTTGTGTTCTAGGTCATATATTCTTCGGACGACTTTCTCTTGTTAAAACCAGGATTGACATGTATCTGTCTAGTGTATTGGATGTCCTCTGTATTACAAACTCTCTTCTTTTGTTCCCTGTCTAACAGTAGATATGTATTTAATCTTCTGATCGCTAATTTTCAATCGCATTTTTTAGGGAGTAGCGATTCCTTCAAGTTTCTGAAAGGCACCAATCAATGCAGCCTTACTTCTTGCTTATATTAGTACATTATTAGCGTATGCCATACACTGGCACCATTCTATTAAGTTCAGTTCCCCCTGGGTTTGTCTTATTGGCTATTATTCAGCCTTTTCCAGCCCTAAATTGAACAAAGTGGGAGATAGTAATCGTCTTGTTTTGTCTCAGATCACTAACAAAAATTTTTGGAGGTCGCGTTAAGAATACTGATCCTACGTATTGTATTGGTGCCCCTTTTGGGCATAGCTCTAAGGAGTGCTATTCTGTTCACACCATCCCTATGCCTATTTAAAGTTTAAACAACAGATGCTGCAAATTACTTTAGATACAGAAATAATTCATTTACTTTAGATACATAAATAAATTCATTTACTTTAGATACATAATAAATAAATACAGAAACTCTTTAAACAAACAATAACATTATACAATATTATTGGTTATTGTTTTATCTTCTGAAAATGGTGAAAGAGATAAATGAAAAATAACATGGTTATTAAGATATTGTAATATTATTTATATCATTTCACGTTCGATAATGAAAAATAAAAGGAATGCCTGGAGGGTAATGGGTGGGTGGTCTGTAATATGTCATAGTTGAACTTTTCCAATTTCTAAAAAGAAAACCAGGGGAGGAAAAATAGAAAGAAAAAGCAACTTGATCAATATAAAAGCTCGAACTTCTCCAAAAGCCATTAAACTGGTAATCTCTACAATATTTATTTATATATATATTTCTTTTTTCAGACATCCAATGATGGAAATACGACCACAAGTATATTATCATTTGTAGCTAGTAAGGACGACGATGGAAAAAATTTATCCTGCCGAGCGGAAAATCCTATAATATCCAGTGATGTATTACAAGATTATTGGACGCTCCATATACATTGTTAGTATAAAGAAAAACAAGTAATATATTTTTATTAAATTCATAAAAAATTTGTAGATACAGTTGTGTTTTTTCTAGTATATGTTTAATTTTGTATTTACAAACTCCCTTTTTGAAGAAAATTTCACTGAATGGTAAAAATATTATTGGAAAAATGGTTTACATTCTTTTTTCCGAGATTTTCTCTGATATTGTTTCAATATGTTTTTCTGATTTTTTTTTTTTATAAAAACAAACAATGATCTAACACGATTGGAAAGAGGATGAGAAAATCTAATGGAATAAACAGTTTCTTTTTCTTTTGAGGTAATTCACCGTAAAGATCATCAAATCCTGAAGTCTTCATGTTGCTGATAACAGCTGCACCAGCGCAAGATACATGCGCATTATCCTCCCTCTGTCACAACTCCTAAATTGTCGGGACGAATAGGCCGCAATTTTAAGAACCAAGCTGTGAATAATAAAAAAAAAAAATCGATCCTTGAAGCGACATAAAGCAATATCTAAAAAAGCTATCAAGAAGGAAATAACCAGCCTGGGAACAAGCACCGAAGAGCCAGTTTTTACTGAAGAGTCTTTAGATGAAATTGCCTTTCTTACATCGCAAAAGTATTTATATTGATTAATATCTATTATCTATCCCTTAATTCTAAGAAAATCATAGTAACTTTCGGGCAATGAAACTGGTTTTTCCCAAGATTATTTTCCGATTTATTTGGTCATCCGTCATTCTTAGGAGAGTTGACTCTAGGACTACTTTCTGGAGTAGTCTACAGTCCAGCCAAAGATGCTAATAAAGATGAAATATTTTTATATTGAGGCTTTGGAAAGTGCAGAAATTAGTCCGTCCCCAGTCCTTTACGGGGATTGCCCAAGTGCTCACTAAAGCAAAGTCTTCTTTGACCAACTTCTTTTCGGTGTTTATGTGGTTTTTATTCAGCTTTGCTGGGTCAAAACATTGTAACAGCAACCCCGGGGAATCCGCTTGCACCAAACGCTACTCGTCTACGCAGAAAGTCTTTTCAAACTATTCTATTTTTATTAAAATGCGCTACAATCCAAAATGGACCAAGGTCCTAGAGAGATCTTCCTGCATATCGTGGAAACAGCTTTTCGAAGTCTTGCTCTCAGTTTAACCACCCCTTAAGGTATTCACAGGCTATTATCTCTATTTGTCGTTTTTTGAAGCTTGTTGATCGTTTTCGCTGCCGTCAAAAAAAGTTTGTTTCGAAAAACTAATAAGATAGCAAATACATAAAATCATTGATTCTAATTTTAGATCATTATAGCATTTTATAGAAATGCTGCAATAGTAACATTTTTTTTAAATATGAAGCAGCTTACAGTTATTTATAGGTTATGAAGTAGCTTTATTGTTAAAAAGGTTTTACTCAAAGGTCTATGTACACAAGTGTAATAGATAATTATTACATACACTCATATTATAATTAATATTACTAAATACATATGGGCGCATAATATTGTATGTACTTGTATTAAGTTCAAAGTATGTACATGTTAGGTAA